>UFQX01001071.1:7129-31808 GCA_900497675.1 Arapaima gigas
ACGCAGCGAGCAGGAAGTGTCCCCCCCCCCCCCCACCACCACCAGCGCCACCTGGCGGCGGTTTGGGGTCTCACCCCCCCCCCCACCTCGGCATGGCTGCCCGCAGACAGGGTCTTGCTGCACCTCTCACAGCGCAGGCAGGGACGATGCCAGTCCTTCCCCAGCGACGTCACCTTCTCCGCTGCAGGGGGGCGACAGAAACACGGGAACCCGGGTTACCGCAGTAAACGGAGATCGAGAAGCACCTCCGCAGCCCGCTGTGTAAAACCTGCGGAAACGTGTCGCTGGAGCAACAAAAGTCCTTTCGGTTCCGGTCCATTTCTGTCAAACTGCGGCTGAACTGGCGAAAGAGCCGTATTTTGCAGCTGCGCAGTCTGTCCACCAGAGGGCGCCGCCGTCACAGCGCGCAGCCGCGGAAAAGATGGTGACGCAGGGAGAGGAAGCAAACGAATGTGGTGGACGAACGGAGGGCTGGAAGTTCACTGTGGACGTTTCATTATGTCATTAGCGACCCGCCTGACCAGGTGAACTAGCAGAGCCGCCGGTGTGAGTCACAGGCGTGTGGTCGGCCCGGCGGGGGGTCCATCACCCTCCACTTACCAAAATACACCCTCTTGTTGCAGCGGGGACACATGTTGGGCTCTCCAGAGAAGGTGGTGACGCTGCCCGCTGGTACAAAGAAAACAAAAAACTCATGAAAAAGCTGAATAACCATTTCAAAAGGGGCCTCATGTGTGACACTGCATGTGGGGCAATGCAGGGAGCACTAGTTCACTGCAGGGCAGCCCCCCCCCCCACACACACACACTCACACACACTCACACACACCTGTGTGTGTGAGTGTGTGTGTGGGTGTGAGTGGGTGTGTTTCCTGTGACCCTGTTGTTAGTAACTTAAAACTCCAATAAAGATCAATTTGCAGCTGTTCCACCAGCACACACTGCAGGGATGAGCAGGGACACGTGGGAAATGCTGGTGGGGGGGCTGGGGACAGGATGCGGGGGCCGTGACCCGCAGCCCCCGTCCAGCAGTGCCGGCTCCCCGGTGCGTCGCCCCCGAAAACTCCCGTCAGGCAGCCTTTGTTAGCTCATCGCCGGTCTGTGGGGTCACCTTTGGAGGGCCCCCTGGGGGGAGCAGAGACCTTCTTCTCCTCGGGTTTGGAGGCAGCTTCCGCGGGGGGGTCGGCGGGGGCGTTGTTCACAGGGGCCTCATACACGTAGGAACCTGCCCCCCCAATGTTCACACCTGCACAGCAACGGGGAAACATGAGCTGGGGCTCCACGTGGGGCCTTTACTCAACACACATTAAATGACACGCTTCACCTTTGGGGCCATAGAGGGCGGCGTAGCAGGGCTTGTGGCAGTAGGGCTTCCCGTCGTGCTGCAGGCACAGGAGCAAAAGCAAATGTGAGTCTTTCCAACCTGGGGAGGTCACCGGAGGGCCCCCTGCAGAAGTGTGACGTTTGTATCAGCCAGCGAACGAGAGATATGGTTTAATGCGACCCCTCGGCTTTCACGGCGGGGGGAATAACGTGCAAAACAAGGGGCTGCTTCGGGAACCCCCGCTCTGTCGGGGGTCACAGCAGAAACGCTGCGAATGTTCCACCCGCATTAGTGCGAAAAGGCCGACTGTCCCGCGGAAGAAGCGCCGCGCGAAGGCGAGCGAATCCTGCGAATCGACCGAGGCGTGTTCCCAGTCCCCGGAGGCCGAGTGGCAACGGCCACCAAGGACGCGCAAGCAGACGTTTGGCTGGGCCTCTCCTTTCCATCTTAAGCTGTTACGTCTATTTTAATCTGCCACCCCAGAGCCGCTCGGCCGCCGGCAGGAACACCGGTCGTTTTCACACAGATCTTCCCAACCCAGATAACCAGAGAGCCGGTAACCAGGAGACCGGGTGTGTTGGAGGAAACACTGCTGCTCCACACGCCAGCGACTTATCTCCCCGCCCCGAAGACCCGGACGCCCCAGCGGAGATAAAGCTCGAAAGGTTGTTAAGGTCCAAACGGAGACGTTGCCCGCATCACAAAGTCCGACTGACAGCACCACACGCTGATACCAGGAGCAGCATCTCCTGCATCTTCTGCAGCGAGTCCACTGAGGGTCAGAGAGGTTATAAACCTGCAGCGTCAGGTCCACACAGTGAAAAGCGACTAACTGGTCTGGACTGGTTTTCAGCACCAGCAACACGGAGGGGAACTGAGCTCACGAGTGGATCTCATGACTCCAACCTCACACGTTACCTTCATATACATGGAGAGCAACACTAGTTCTGAAAACATGAGCAAAATAGGGCTGGTCTGTACATGTCAATGTTCCCTTTTACGTAATCATTTGTGACGCTTTAAAAAAAGAATAAATATGTGCCAAACAGACAAATGATCGATGGACGGATCTATTTTGTCCACCAGGACAGCGGAGCTCTTGTCCTTCAGACTGTTCACTTGACAGCTGAGGTCACTGTTTTTAAAGGGGAAACTTTGCAGAACATCTGAGGCCCAATGAGCCGCCGCAGCCCGAAGCTTTGGGCCTTGAGAGGGACCCTGGAGGCGCAGCTCCTTCCCTCTGGCCATCGCAGGACAACGGGAGACCGCGTCTTGGTCTGTCCCCGTCCAGAAACGCGGGGAAACGGGAGGGTCTGCAAAGAAACGCTGCGGTGTATGGGGGGATGTGGGGACAGGCAGCTGGAACGACCCCCCTGTGTCTTTGTCAGGACCGGGAAGGCGGTGTTGGCGCCTGGTGGACAACCAAGGACCACAGCATCCATGTGGGCTGTGGGTCGCAGCAACAGGAGGACGTTCTTGCCTCCATCTCCCAGCGGGACAGAAGTGTGTGACGGACCGGCATGGGGCTCTGGCAACGTGACACCGGTGACCTCGTATTAACGCTCCTCCAACGGCCTCCTGCCAGCTATTCATTAGCGAATGGCTCTCTGTCCCAGAAAAGATCTGCAGAGTGGAAACTGGACGGATACAGCGTGTGTCACAATGTCAATACGACAAGTGACTTTCACTTACCCCTCAGATAGAGAATGGGTGTGTGTGTGTGTGTTTAATGTCTGAACCAACTGCTACTGTGTGTCCACCGCACTCACCTCGGCGTGGCCCCCTGGGGTCAGGGTCTTGCTGCAGCGCTCGCACTTCAGACAGAATTTGTGCCAGTCCTTCCCCAGGGACGTCACCTTCTCCGCTGCAGCGAGAAGAGGGGACACAGGTGGGAGGGACGGAGGGAGAGGGAGGGAGGGGGAGAGAGAGAGAGGCAGGGAGGGGGAGGAGGAGGGAGGGAGGGAGGAGGGCAACACTTTCAGAAATATCATGAAGGAGATCAGTTTTAGTAAAACTGCAAACCTCTGGCTCGACTCAGCCGATCGACGCGTGACGTTCCGCTCCAGTCCCCCCCCAGCCGAGAGGTGAGGTGTAGCTCAGATCCGGTCACAGAGTGGAGCTCCGAGGCATCGATAAGCGGGACGTGACCCAGCTCTGTGCTGCTCTGACTCAGCGATAATGCTGTGAGGACGAGGGGTCCCGATTCTCTCCGTCGTGCCACTAACCGCGCTCTCCTCCGGCTCCCGTTGCCACAGAAACAGCGCGGGGGCTTCGTCGGCAGCTGGGAGAGGCTCCATCCTGCTGCTGGACGCTATGATGTCATGTCTGCTGGGAGGGGCTGTGGTCTCAGCCCACAAGCAGCTGGACAGCAGAGCACCGTCTGCTCAAACACACTCCTGTGTGACGTCCCCACCCTCACCGGCTCCGATTGTACACCTCAAAAGTCAAATCTCTTCTCCGCACAATGGTTTCGTGGCCAGTTGGCTTTCAGAGAGGAGGAAACACCTTCTCTTATCATCACTCCACAAACCAGACACACGTCAACAGGGTTTCCGCCATTTCCCCAAACCTCAGCCCCTCTCTCTCTCCCTGCAAAGCCTCTTTGTTTCAGCTGATGTCTGACGGGCCCGCAAGCTCAGCCACCCCCCCCGCACGGTGCCGTGAAACAAACACACAAGGTGACAACTAACCGTGTCACCCACAGTTGGCCCATTTGGGGTGGGCTGGGGGGGACAATCCCACTGGCCAAGAGAGGGAAGGCCTGGATGCTGTGGTGGAGGTGATGGTGGCCTTGTGCTGGACTGCAGGGGGTCTGCAGTTGCACCGAGGCTCTTCTGGCTAAACCCCCTGCTGACCTGCACACTCTGGCAGCCCGAGTCTCAACTGGAACAGTGATTTACTGCACAGACACACGCAAATACTTCTGATTGTGAGAAGAAGAAAGCTGGAGATCAGCTTTCAACCAAAACACACACACACACACACACACACACACACACACACACACGAGAGAGAGAGAAGGAAATCCTCCGGAATCAGGCTCCATTGTACCGTGGTTCAGACAAACAACTGCACTGCCTGCTGGGAGCACAGGCTGTTTGGGTGTGACGTGCAAAACACACACGAGAACCGCGTGTCCAGCAAGCGGTCGAGCGCAGCGAAGACGTCGAGGAGTTGGCAGGGGGCCGGAGGAATGCGCCAGAACCTGCGGGGATGGGTGAAGATCGTGGACTCGCCCCGCAGCCACATCGAGTATTTTATGCTGGAATCACGACCCTCCGGGGTCTTCGAGGTGTCCCCTCGGAAAAAGGTCGGTCGTCGCGGCGTCCGGGACGTGGGGATCGTCTCCCGCCGGGCGCTTGCCGAGTTTGTCGAGGTTCGGCTGGGTGTTCAAATATAAAACAAAGTGCTGAAGCCTGGACTTAAGTGGAAAAAGCTAATCCGCCCAAGTTAATGGGTAACCTCTTGAGCCGAGTGCGGAATGAAGAAGGTGAGGGCCTGAGAAGGTGCTGGGTTCCCATCAAGGAGGAATGTGACCTTACAAGGATGAGAAGACATACAGCGACTATAAAAAGTATGAACCCCGTGTTAGAGCGCAGGAGACGCCCTGCAGAGATTCTCCAAGCTCTACGCCGTTAACCATCGTAACGGGAGAAGGAAACTCATTCGAGAGGAAAGAACAGATGACGGAGCCTAATCGTCACCTTCTGGACGGATCTGGTCTCCGACGTCCTTCTGACACGTCCCTCTGGCAGCACCGAGGAAACACGATCGATTAGGACTCCTCGTCACGCCGATATTCCGCCTCGTAGATCCTCGAGCGCCCGGTCGCCCCCAGCAAAGTGCGCAGCGAGGACTCGGAGGGACACGACGGCTGTAATTAAGTGGCCGCTTACGAAGGAAAATAGTGGCAAGGAACCGGCAATTTAACCAAGGGTCTTCTGGGGCTTCCGCAACGGGGGCTTATTTTGCGAGCAGCTTAATTACCGCTTCTTAATTGGCAGCATCGAGGCGGCGCCCAAACACCGCGGGGGGCCAAGTAAGCACGGGGGGGGGGGGGACGCGTANGGGGGGGGGGGGGGGGGGGGGGGGGGGGGGGGGGGGGGGGGGGGGGGGGGGTGACGCGTACAGACTAAGAAGACGCTGAGAGTTCCAGGGTGTAAAAGTGCGGAGGAGGTCTGAGCGGCCTGATCGAGGGCACCTTCCAGGGGGTGAGGTGACACCCCTGGGGGGGGTCTGAATTTCTGGAGCCATCACTTCGTGCTCAGAACTAAACTGAGCTCATTCGCTCTTCAAGACAGAAGTGGAGAATAAGAAGCACCTTGCGAGAAGGGGGTGGTCCCAGGAAAGGTGCGATTTACACGGTTGGCGTGAGATGGAGGTAAAGAAGCGCGCTGGGAGTTGGAAAAATGAAGAAACGTTCCAACCATCAGCCTCCGCCTCACAATTATGAATGACTTCATGCGCTAAATATATGTGACCGCACTGCATTCGCAAGCGGTTTACATTTCTGCCGAAGCTCCTGCAGAAGCTGCACATTTACAGTTTTCTGTTTACAGCACCGACTGTAAAGACATGGAGTGGGAGGAGGTCCATCGCTGTGGGTTAGAGGCCTGTTGGACGTGAAGCCCATATGTTGCCCTGCTCCGCTCTTTCCTTTCATCTCCGCATCTTCACTGCTGTAAATATTTGCAATAAGTTCACACGGACTCTCTGCTGTCCCCGCCGGACCCCCGGGGGCCCCCACCGCGCGGCCGGGGCACGAGCGGAGTGGACACACACACACACACTCGCGCGCCCGCGTACAGAAGAGGACAGTGACAGCCAGGAGGAAATTGGTACAAACAATCGGATTCGTTTTTTTCAGGAAAATGACGAGCCGGAAAAGGCCCCACCCCCTCGGCCGACTGACCTTCTCCTCACACAATAAGCATTCAGTTCTAAAAGTGGACACTTGCTGCCACTTTTTCCGTCTCCCCGCCGCTGGGTGCGGCCGGTGTGTACGGGCGCCGCCGTGAATCTGATGTAATGCGGTTCGAGAGGCCGAAGGGCGGGGCAGCGGCGCCGGAGACGGCTGGTTCCTGTGTGAACCGCTCGGCAGAACCCGCCCGGCGCGGGGTTATCCCCCATACCCGACACCTTCAACACCGCCACACGTGCAGAGCGCCGACGCACTGAGCGACACGCCGAGCGACTCACACGTTTTCCATGAGCCACATCGCAGAACGGTTTACCGCGGCACCACCGGAGCGAGCAGCTAAACACCAAATTCCACACGATATATCGTATTCCGTCTCCCTGAGAAAGGAAGAAAAGCCACAGGACCCAAACCAACAAGTTTAAATTCCAGCCTGAAAACAAATTCCAGACATAATGAGCTTCCATCAAAAGGGTGACATAATAAAACGTCACTTCGGTTACCTGCAAACCCTCTAACCCCCGTTCCGCGTCTGCAGGAGGTCACATTTGTGCTACAAACGTCATCTGGACTACCAGATGTGTCCGCATGTCACCGCATGTTGACGTTTTGGAAGAGAGGAGCTCTGTCTGCTTCATACGTGTCGAAAACCCTGTTTTATTTCCGGGATTTTCAGTCAATATGACACACGCTGCTGTATTTACTGTAAATACTGACGGAGCCATTAATTCTGGGCGGCAGTTTGGAGCGACAGGCGGCGAAGACTTTCAGATCAAGATGTTTGGTCTGAAGTGCACAGCTGGGTTTGTAGTAGACCTGTTGCTGGAGTTAGTAAATGTAAACTTCACATTCAGCTTAACAATGTTGTCAGTTGTGAAGATCTGCCGCTTACATTTAAGGAGACTGAAAACATAAGTGGCGGCCGGTTCTTTACGGTGCGCTTTTGCTGGTCAGAATCACAGCGGGTTCACCCGGACTGTGCCGTTTTCGCTTGGTTTTCGGCCGAAAACTGCGCTTGACTTGTGCCTGGGGCGTAATACAAGCCGCGTGTGCAGTTACGCATCCTCTCGTGTAGACAGTAAAATGTGGGCTTTGAACAGCTTGGAATCAGGTAATAAGGACGTGAAGTGGAGCATGTTGTGTTTATTGTTGTGTTTCCGATGAGGCTGCTAGCAGCGCGGCCTACAGGTCCCTGGACGATATATATTGGACGGTATATTTAAACTTAGCGAATAGTGTCTCCACACTGCATTTGAGAAAACTATCTGATGCTATAAACAAATAAACAGGACTTCTCTGATGAAACTGCTGCGTGTGGAGCTGAATGAACCAACCCAGACGGGCAGAGACGTGCCCCCGGCGTCTCAGAGCATCACTGTACAACACCGTAAGACTGAGTGGGAAAATCCACAGAAGGATATTAAACATGAGCAGAAATCAGGGGTCTTTTACCAAAGAAAAGCACAAGAGGGAAGGCGAGGGGATCCGAACCCGACCGGAGACATCAGCGCCCATTAAGATGCCGGAGCCACGTCTGTCTGAGAAGGAAAATCACCTACGTTAAACAGTCAGAAGAGCCCATAGCCTGAGCTGCACACACACACACGCACACACACACACGTGCAACTGAAGCAGAGATCTGACACCATCTCCAGCACTGGGCCCGCTGCCCCCCGAGCGGGGCACCGAGCGAAAGGGAGCGGCGTCTCCTGCTCCAGCCGCACGTCCTTCTTTCCATTCGCCAAAAGATTTCTTCTCAAAAGTCAACGCTCCTCTTTTCTCCAGATGGAGTTATTTGTCACATATGTAGCGAGCAAACGCCCCCCGTCCGCCCCCTGTGGCCTGTCCCGGCTCGCTGTCCTCCCTCCACTCGACGGTCGATGGAGTGACAGACGGGCTCTGCTGACACGTACCGTGGTCACGCGCCGATCCCACACGCGTGTTCCATGACACGCCTCGCCGCAGCACGCGCGGCTGGCCTCCCCCTCCCGGCGAGGAGTTCGACCATATGAAATACCTTTAAACCATGAAAACAATAGAAACAGGGGTAACGAAATCTCTAATGTCACGCTTGGAGTCCCTCACGTGTCCCGTGTGATACCCTGCCTGCTTTCGTGTTCTCTGTACTTCGTACATTACGACGAAGAGGAGGGAACGGCGCCGTCGGGGTTCGTCCGGGTAACCCCGGGGTTTCCGATCCCGGTCGTCTCCTGCAGATTCCCGAACAGGTGAGAAACAGCACTGAGCTGCTCCTCCGGGGCGATAAATTACAGAAACGACAAAGAAAGCTCAGTGTACCAACAGGCAGTTAAACAGAGGGCCTGGACCCACCCAAAAGCGTCGCTTTTAACTGTCCTTTTCCAGCACGACCGCCGCGTACATCCCCACAGACGCTTGCGACGGGCGGAAAACCTCACGGCGCCATTTTAGCGTCCGCCTAAATAATCACAGGAAGCTGCTTCATCTTGGAGGCGAAGCACTGCTGCGCGACAAATAAACGTAGTTTATTTGAACAAAACGCCGAATCTCTAAGGAATTCCGTCGGGAAAATGAGGACGAAAATAGCCTTTCCCTCCCCTACAGAGTGCAGGACCACACAGCCGAATGCGGAGGAACCGCGTCTCTTCAGCATCGGACGATGCTTTAGTGCGGCTCAGATCAGGACGGACTCGAGCTTCTACACCCGGAGGAATCCACGGCCGCCCTCCTCTCGTCTGCGGACCGAGAGGAGTGACGCGGCGAGGCAGCAGCCCTCACCACCACTCCCCCTGGTGGCGGGACGTCACCGACCGCCTTCCATTCGCCCGCCTGCGCAGCAACGCACCCCATCACGTCTGCGTGGGGGGCGGGGGGGCACGTTTCCGACACCCACATCGGACTTTGGGTCGCACGCCACTCCTTTCCCGGGGCGGAATGAGATGGACAAAGGACTGTATGCAACATACGGCCACAGTGCAATAAATCAATAATAAAATCATTCATATTCCAGTTGATCTCCCACAGAACTTAAACTGCACAACTGATCCGACAGTTTAGAACCGTGTGTTTGCTGGAGGGAGACAGACAGACAGACAGAGCAGTGTTTCTCCAGCATTGCGCCCGTTCCTCACTTATCCGGCCCGATTTCCCCCACCAACCAGCAGCAGGTTAGAACCCTGCGCTCAAACAAAGGCCACTTCTAAAGGACGCCAATAAAATACGACACAAAGTGCATCTGAAAACGTACGTGAGCGCAGGTCCCGCGGAAAAGTCATTTCCCTCATGGGTGAAGAGGGCTCCAAAAAAGCCCTGCGCTGGGGGTCCGGCTGCAGTGACGGGTCACCGGTATTACACTACACTGGAGTAAAGCGATGTTACACTACACTGGAATAAAGCGATGTTACACTACGCTGGAGTAAAGTGATGTTACACTAGAGCAGAGTAAAGTGATGTTACACTACACTGGAGTAAAGCGATGTTACACTACGCTGGAGTAAAGTGATGTTACACTACGCTGGAGTAAAGTGATGTTACACTAGAGCAGAGTAAAGTGATGTTACACTACACTGGAGTAAAGCGATGTTACACTACACTGGAATAAAGCGATGTTACACTACGCTGGAGTAAAGTGATGTTACACTAGAGCAGAGTAAAGTGATGTTACAGCAGAGGACTGTGAAAAGGCTCCACTTTACCGCCCCCCCCTTTTCCACAATAAAGCTCAACAAAGTCACCTGTAATTTCTACTCGTCTTCTGGGGACACGAAACGTGCAGAAAAAGCAGTTTCTCGCTCAGCTCGTCGCTCACAAGGATAAATGTATGAATTCTGTTATAATTCAGCGTCTGGCCGCTGCAAAGACCCAGATAAAGCGAACTTACCGAAGTAGACAGTTTTCTCACATTTGGGGCACTTGGATGCCATGGTGACAGTGAGTCGTCCTGATTGTCGCCGGTTCGTGTGGGACGGATTCCGGGCGGCACCGCCGGGGTCTCATTCAAAGCGTCGCTCTTATTTGCATGCCCCGCCCCCTGCGTCCAGGATCCCGCCCCCTCCGAGACGGGGAGCATATCATAGAAGGCACCGCCCTTCATTTGCATAGCCCCGCGCGGAGCAAGCCTGCGACCTATCCGATCCCACGCCTCGCCGATTTACGGAAGACGTCACTGAGAGCCATACCCGTTACCCGCGTAGCCCCGCCCCCACAGCCCGGTCCGACTGCAGGTCCCCCCGCCCCCGCCCCTCGCCCCCCGCCCCGGCATTGCGCTCCTTTTCCCTTCTTTTGCCGCAGAGCCGCGAGGGAACAGCGACAATAGAGCCTTTGAGCGCAGTGAATAGGATCCCTGTGCAACTTGAGGCGCTCCGTTTTAAAATCGGCGCGCGCCCTGACGTCACACGCCCGACACCGAGCAGAATAAGGGGGTCTTTTCCTGTCATACGCGGTAAAAATAATTCAGTGACATGGTTTCCATTCTGACTGATGTGGCACCTCCCCTGCTTCTGTGCTTCTCCTCCTTCTTCCCTCATTGGCTCCCTGGAGGAGACTCAGGTGTTGTTCCAAACAGTGTGGTTGTCAGGCTGCTCTCTCACACCCCGGACCCTGGGAGCCCGTGACACTGACCAGGTAGAGAACTATTTGTGGAACATCCAGCTGTGGGAGCTGCGGGCCAGAAAACCGTCTCTGTTTGCCTCTGTGTACAGAAGGGCTTCTCTCAGCTCAACTTCTCATTAATAATCTGGGGACATCGACACGAGGGCCAGATGTTCCGTGTGAAGACCACTCGTCTGCAGTGTTATGATTGCAGTTTACATTTTCTCCCGTCTTTCCACATTTTGCCCGGGACGTTAGGTGTGGCACCGAGGTCTGGAGCCAGAGCCAAGGCAGGTGGCTCTGACTCTTCTCCGGGATCAGACCACAGAGGCCTTGTGAGGGTGCTGTGCCAGGGTGGACATATGTGGGCGGCCGCAGTCTTAGCTGGAACCCCAGCGGCACTCGCGTCATCTGCTCGCCGCGCTCCAGATGCCCAATTGGTCACGGACCAGGGCTGGCGTGTGTCCAGCTGCGCCCCTTTGGCACGGCACGGTCCCCGGCGCCGATGACCACGCCAGGGGAACGAGGGAGCGGCACATTCACCGCGGTCCTGACCGTCCCCGGCGGCTCCTGTCACTCCACGAGGCGGCCGGCTTTGGAAGGAGCTCATTTTGCTGTGGAGTGACTGAGTTGTTGAACACACACGCTAAAGTCTAGTGACACCACGGAGAAAGCAGAACAAATAAGGGTGTGTACGTATTACACATTCTTCAGCAACCATAATCTATAACGTTCCTTCCACGGTTTATCAGCCAGCGTGCAACACCGACTTATCGCACGTCTGCTGCGGCTTCAAGTGCAGGGAGACAAGTGTAACGGAGGATAAGCGGGTCGAAACGGTGCTTTTGTGTCAGTCTGCGGCTCTTCCTCTGCCTCACCCTGGTAGCTTTGCGTAAACAGCCGCTCGGGCCTCTCTGGAGGAACGATGGGAACCCGGGACTCGGGTCTTCGGACCGTTTCAACCTCCAGTTTGGCACCTGGAAGTTGTGCCTGTGAGCAGAGACATGAGAAGACCCCCCTGTGCCTTCCTAGACCTGCGCCTGTGTGCCTAATCTGCCCGGGTTTAAAGGATTTATTTACAAACCTGCAGCTTCTCTTTGCAGGAGGAAGTCGGGAGGCTGTCAAGTGGGTTTCAAAGGGTGTGCCACACATGTGTCATCTGAGGGAGGGAACAGGGTCTAAATCCACCCCGTAACCACATCCCAACGTGAAATCCAAACATATCCTGCCCCCGCTGGGGAGGCACAGTCAGCGAGGTTAGGTCAAAAACAAGAAGGCAGAGATAGGGAGGACATCTGTTGAAAGGAGTAGATCATAATAAAAGCGTGGGGAGTTCGGGGTGGTGTACAAGAAGGTGTTTGCGCAGTTTTACTTCTGCTTCAGCTCAGGAAAGTCAGCCTTGTCCCAGAATGCCGCTATTAACTGCCCGTTACTCTGTCTTTTACTGTGATAACGGGTCGGGGTTCCTCAGCTATAACGTGTGTGAGTCCAAAGTGTAATGATTCACCAGTTTGCGTGACCCTCTAAGGCTCGCCATCGACATCATACAGCCGGTAAACTTGGGTGAGGACGTGCGGGCCTGTAAGGCGGCACCCCCTTTATTTCCACTGCACTACACATGCAAGATGTGTCGCGTGGTTACGAAAAAACTGAATTGGACGTCCTTCGCTGGCGGGTTCATCCAGGAGTCATTTTAGAAGCCGCACTCAGTCTTGGCAGACATGTAGGTACTGTAAACACGCAGAAGATTTTTCTCACATAAGCATCAACAGAAATAGCCCGCGTCTAAAACAAGCGACGTTTTAGGTCAAAGTTATGTCTTAACCACTGTTGATACTTTTTTAGATTTTACCAGAAATCCATTCTGTTGCCACTTAAGGAAATTGCCCAGATGTTCTCCAATCAGGCTTGGACCACAGATCTTCTCTCTCTGGGGACGCGATAGTGCTAACATCTCCAACGTCTGCGCAGGCTGTGTTTTTTCGTGGCAGCAAGTGCACAATCTGAAGGAAAAGACGTTCCAAGTTTGGTTTTAACAGAGGCCTTTGCCGGGGTTCTGAGAATGCTGTTTCTTTAAATAAATGCCCTGGTGCTCCTCTGCAGTCTGGCCCGAGCTGTCAGAAGAGAAGAAGCCTTGGGGAGATAATAGCAGGATGGACACAGCAGAGCCGGCCGAGCGTTCCTGGCCCCCGGAAAAGGTCGAGTAATCATGCTGAGGTCCGGCCCCACGCTACTGCTCCCCCTCCGTCCTTCTGTCACTGACCACGAGTTCTAAGCAGGAAGATGAAGAGCCGCATCAAGCTTCTGCTCCACTCTTCCGCTGCGCTCGGCAAAAACAGAGGCGACGCTTCACGCCTCAGAGCTCTGGCTCTGCCTCTTCCAGGAGGATATTGGTAACCGAGGACGTTTGGCTCCTGAGCGGCGGGGTCCACAAACACACGCTCACACGGGGCAATTTTCGGCAACCGGTTAACCTGAAACACCTGGGGTCTGTGGGACAACCCCCTCCCCACACAGACACGCAAACTCTGTGCAGACTGAGCGGGATTTTAACGGCTTCATTGACGGCAAATGAGAGATGGTTTCAGAAGAAGCCACTTTAGGAGTAAATTCTCAGAAACAAACTGTGCTCTTTATGCGAATGAAGTCTGCCCCTGTTTTTACATTACACAGGATGGTCAGATGTTCAAAGCCAGACCCTCCCTGCACACAACTGAGCAGATTTTGGAGCAAAGTCAAAAGCAACACCAGACTATCGAGCCTGTCTGGGTCTTCCGTGCCAGAACTTTCCTGCTTTACCCTGTTTTACCCTCAACGTGTGCCTCGAGCCCCTGCCCGGGTCGTCTCCTTCAACGGCCGAGAGGTGACAGCTCAGGCACCTGCTCAGGTAGGGTTTGAGAAAGGGGCATCTGCCAGTCCTCAGTCTGAGAAACTCTGGCTTGTGTCACAGTGACTCCACTGCCAGACTTGAGGTCAGCAGCTGATAGCCCAACTTCCACACATGAGCAGCACATAAACACATCCGATTCCAGCAGATAAGTTCCAGCTTCACTCATCGACAGCAGGGAAGCGGCACAGTGTTGTCTTGGGGTTTAAACTTATAAGGTCGCACTAGTTCTCTCAGTTTGCCCACGAGGCGCAGATTGGAGCAAAAGCCAAAACAGCCTGTTGATCCCCAGGACAGGAACTGCTGAGCAGCGCTTTGGTCGACTGTCATTTTGTTCCCTGCTTCTGACTGTTAGTCCGAATAATTAAAATGACTCCCTTTTTATTACTTCTTTGCACAGTGGATGCTTTTACCCTGAGTTGTTCATAAGCTGATGTCTCACACCAGCCTCTCTACGCTGCTTTTGGAGAGAAGCGTCTGTTAAAGAAATAAATATACAAGTAACGTAACGCCCTTGACCCGTCGCTTTCGTCCGCGTGCGCCACCGCCAGGGGACACCTTCCTGCCGGCAGGATCAGCACCTGCGTTTAAAAAAAAGCCATCAGAATGTGTTTAAATGGGATTCGTGTCAGATGTGCTCCTCTGCGTTTCTTCTCACAGATCTCTCACATCTGGCAGCTGTTCCCCCCTGAGAAGTGAAGCTGCCACTCGGATCCACTTCCTTCTGCTGTCCCATCTTAACACTTGAGTCACATTTTCTGTTCTTTAACATCTGTGCCACTTCATGTGTTGTAGAGTGAACACCTGTGGACTGAACACACAAACACACAGCTCCGCTTGTGGAGGGACGGGCCGGGCAGGAGCGGCGATTGGCGCCTCACTGACTGAGGCACCAGCTGCCGTTCTGTCTCCCCTCTACCTCATTTTCTGGGCCCAGACTTTCACAGACTCCACTCCCCCTCACAAAGTCTCTCATTTCCCCCGAAACGGGCTCTTGCGTTACAGCTCCCACACACAAATCTCTGCCAGTTGCCTTTCTGACCAAGGGCAACATTCAAACTTCCTCAGATTCCTGGCGAGCTCCTCTCACCGAGGCTCAAATGCTCTCCCAGGGCCAGGCGCCCGGAGACAGGCCGTCGAGGACCCGAAGGGCAGCTGCAGGGGGGCTCGCGACACCCTCTGCACTTGTGTAGCTCCCTTCTTCCGACTCCAAATCCCGAACAAGTGTCCAGCGGTCAGCCGGGCAGCTGCGGGCGGCTCGGGCCGCTCCCGGGGCTCGAGTTGCCTTAAGGCTCTGGGAAAAGAAGATGGGTGGAATGTCGGGGGTCTGTTCTGTTCAGGGACGGGATGTCCGAGTGGCAGGCTGCTGGTTTGGGCCCTGATGTTGGGCCCTTGCGAAAAGCACTATTCAGCAACATTGGCTAAACAACGTAGTACCATAAGAAATATGGGCCGTAAGTCACTGCCTGTAAACGTGTCTGCAAAGCAGGAGGACGAC
The DNA here is from genome assembly GCA_900497675.1 of Arapaima gigas. Taxonomy (NCBI): domain Eukaryota; kingdom Metazoa; phylum Chordata; class Actinopteri; order Osteoglossiformes; family Osteoglossidae; genus Arapaima; species Arapaima gigas. The sequence goes on from UFQX01001071.1 coordinate 22,325, forward strand.
TAACAAGTGTGTACGAGTTGAGTTTATTTATCTCATTCCTCTTAACATCCAAACAGGCACTATTCTCTATAAATACCACAGGGCACTCGGGGTATGCGAGGCCCTGGGGAGCAGCAGCGTCCTTATCTCTCCAGCTCCTGATATCTGAGGGTTAGCAGTGGCACGCTGGCCTTAGCGGGGGCCATCGGTCCAGAGCCACGTTGCTGTGCCCGCTGACCTGGCGCACGCACGCACACACACACACACACACACACACACACACACACACTTGGACGGAAGTGACTGAGGATGTGACCCTGTAGGAATGTCAGTGCCTTCAGAAACACATATTTTGGAGTGTACAGCACACTCAGCAGGGGGTAAAGGCACGCGGGCCTGACCGCTCCAGTGTGACGGGAAAACGTTAAGTTCATCAAACACAGACGCTGGGGTGCGAGACACAGGGTGGTTTCAGCCGGGTGGATGAATGTGTCTCACTGATGGTTCTAAGGAGCAACTTGATCTTATTATTTGGGTTTAAAATCTCTAAGATTTCAAAACCACATCAACTTCCTTAAGGATCGTCACACGGTGCGGATCCAGTAGCATAGTGGGCTGGGACCACCTGGATTCATAGCCCACCTCCTGCTTTCGTACTTCTGATAGCGGTTCTGACCCCAAAGCGCTCTTGTAAAGCCGCCGCCCGTCGTTGTTAAATGAACGCGTGTAAGTAGATGTGAATGTGGTAAAAACTTGTGCAACAGGGACACTGACTCCGCTCTTATGTCACGAGTGGCATGCAAGGTCAAAGGTCACCGTCAACAGGGCTAACGAAGTTTCTGGCTCCGCCTCTTTCTCCATGCCGTCCAATGGGGAGCCTGCACGGGTGGGCGAGCCTGGCGTTACTCTGCGTGTGGCGACCTCTGCTGGTGGACTTTAAATGCAGCACAGCGCGCACAGCAGTGTGTTTACTGTACACACGACTCGGGTGGAGAACCGCAGCGTGCTCACGAATTTATAAGAGCCCTGCCACAAGACAAGATTGTCTGTTGAAAAAGAGCCTGACAGTGTGACAATGTCCTTTTTTCCAGGAACGTCGCAGAAGTTAGCTGTCTCTGCACCTCCAATAGCACATTTGTACACCACTTACAGGCGACTCTTACTGAATCACAGTTTTTCAGTGTTCACCAGCACGCCCCCATACTTTGTACAGGAAGATTACTGATTCAGCTGACACAGGACTTTCTGGTACTTTCCAGTTACTTACAGAGACTTAACCCAACCTGCTAGAACAATAATACCGTACAGAATAACTGAGAAACCCTTCATGAAGTGAACTCATAACCTGAAGATGTAACTACCATTTGCTCTTCCTTCTGTACACAAACATGGGTTTCCTCCAACAGTCCTGAAAGACACTGTCCACAGACAGTCCAGGGGAAAAACATCTCCACGTAGTCCCGCCCTTCTTACCGTTCGGGGGCCCAGGAAGACACACAGCTACTTGTACGGCTTTTGTCGGCTTGCAGCAATAATGTTTTCTGTGATTAAACACACCTGCCTCTGCAGCGCTCCTCGGTCATGTTAAAAACTGAACGAGAAGGTTCAGCCGAAGGCCGAGGAGCTGTCAAAACAAAGCGGTGTAAAGTTGCTGAAAGGCAGGAGGACGGAGACGCATATGAAAACGCTGTCCACCGAACGGCCCTTAGAGCCCGGTCACACCCGTCACTAAGGGGCAGACAGTGATTTTCCTACCAGGCCGCTGCTGCCTTTCGGTTGGCTCTTCAAGCTAAGCAGGGGGTAAATGAGAAGATTGGAACAGGAGGCCAGTGGCAACTCTGGAACTGCCCTGAAGGACAATGTCCTAGACAAGCAAGGGCTGAGAGAGGCAAATGCTGCTCAAATCCCAGAAACAGCCTCTACAACAAGAGCAGAAAGGGAACCATGTGTAAAATAGAACTCTATATTAAAGTTTGTAGTAAAACTGCAGACATAGGGGGAATTTTTCACTAAGATAAAATTAGGTCTTTTGTTCTAAATCTGAAGCATTACATGCGGAGAAATCCCAGCAGAGCGCCGCACCCTGTCAACACCGTCACAGCCGTCACCAGTGGTGGTGACAGTGTAATGACACCAGGAGGCTTGCAAAACACTTGAAGGCTAAAGTAATGAATGTTACAGGTGATGCCAAAGTAGGTGACCTGACATGATGCAAGTGAGCGTCTCTGAGTGGCCCAGTTGACCTCTGGATTTAAACTCTCTACTAGGAATTGGTGGCGAAGGTTCAAAACAGTCATGTGTGACTGGTCCTCAAAACAAAAAGTTGGAGTAGAATGTGAGTAGCCATGTCCGCATGCTTAGGTTCAGGTGTGTAAAGATGGGGGTATTTTCTTGTTGACACACACACACACACACACACACACACACTTTGCATCTATGCACCATCCTCCTTGCGAACCATACGACACTTTAGAGGGATTAATGCAGAAATCTCAGGTGCAACGTCTTGAAACATTTTTGTATTTTTCCTTCCAAGTTTTCTGTAGTGTAGAAACCGAAACAGAAACAGAACTGCCACAAGGATGTAACAGCTTCTCGCATCTAACCCTCTTAATGTGGACAAAGACGTTTGGTAACAGAACCGGACTTTTTCAGTCCTGACCTCTGTTTGTGTGTAAACTGCCCCCGCTGGCCTTTATTCTCTTTTTGTCGCTCTTGCCACATGTGTTTAGTGGCTTTACTTCCTTGCACAGCATGTCAAGGTCCCGCTTACTTTTGGGGTCTTGAAACCCCTCTAATGGCGTCATGCTTTTATAACGTTAATGTTTGGCCCCTGGAGGGCTTTACTACCCCTAGAGGCCCCATGTTTTAAAATGGCTCCATGAGCGGTGCTCCTTTTCACAGGTTCCTCAAGCCACTTCGGAACACTGTGGATGTGTTGTGGCATCTGTCTGTATTACAAGGCACGCACAGCACAGGGGGTATGTACCGCTGCAGTTTGCCACTGGTCACAGGAGTGAATACCGTTATTAATCACGTTTACGTCAAGTTCTTCCGTACGCGGTGGGGTCTGTCCCAGAACGACAAACCCCGCGTACTGTGACGGAGAAAGGCAGTGGTGGGGCACCGCCACAAACGACAACCGTTTCTCCATTATCTCGCCTTGCCTGGTTGCCAGGGCTGGATGTGATTATTAGTCTGAGAAAAGAGAGAGAGGGAGAGAAACACGAGGCGATCGGAAGGCCGGCCGCCTTAATTGATTTCTTGTGCTGCTTGCTGGGCAGACTCTGCGGCCGCTCCGCATTACGCCGCACCTGGAAAAGGAGCTCGGGCCTGTCCGGCGTTAGGTGTGCGAGTCGACTGCGTCGCGTTCACAGAAATATCTGCACGCGGCACACTGTGCGGGAAACTCTCAGCTGGGTGCAGGCGTTGCTCAAGGAGCAATTCTGCGTCACGGTAGAGCTCACCGGCGGACGCTGTGCCGAAACTTCAAAGCTCAAACAAGCAACACCCAAGAAGGTCATTAAGACAATTTTTCGCACGCAGTCACCTGTTATTCCACAGCGTGATGAAAATAACGCTGTCGTAATGTGTCTCGACGTCACTAGCTTTGTCTGATGTAGTGCAAAACAAGACTAAAAATCAATTGGTAGCTTTGCATCAAACGTTCACTTGCGGTTCACACGCTCGCCTGCGATTGGCCGAGCCGGCCCACGTGGTCCCACGCGACGGCCACCGACTGAGCTCGGCTCCGTAATTAGGGTCTCGGTGTGGTGTAAATCAGGACACGCCGCAGCATTCCACCACGCTTTCCCAAACTGCACAAACCCGCCTCCTCGCAGAGAGGGCCCAGCACCCCGGAGAAAAACCTTGCAGCTTTCAGGCAGAGGCAGCAGCTGCGTCTGTGCTGTGCCTTTGTGCGGTTTTCTGCTGCCGTCAAGTGACGTGGTTCCGGGCGCGGAGGACAGTGCCGCGCTTCTGCACTCGAGCGGAGCCGGATGAGAGAAGCAACCCATTAAAATGCTTGGGGTCCTTTAGCTGAGCGGAGGCTCAGTCTTGACGGCAGAGAGTGGCTCGGTCGCACGGCCACCAGCGGGACGCACCGCAGAAGTGGAGACCGGAAAACGGCCGGATGGGTTATGTTCCAGACACACGCGGCTGGGCCGTTAAATTATTTGGAACTTGTCAGAAGGTGTACGGGGTGTGGTGTCGGTGTCACGCAGCCCTCGCAATCGCTTATCCAAGCGACGGCGACGGCGGCCCGAAGGCTGTCCCGCAAGCACAGGGCAGCGGGGTCGCGAAAGGTGCCCCAAAGGAGGATGCCAGTGGACACCAGGGTACGATCCCGGTCACTTTAGCATACGTGACCTAACCGTTAAAGACGGCGGAGGATCAATGGAGTGAAATATTAATGATATCATCATTTGTCTAAAGTGATTTCTACCCATTTACACTTCAGCTTGCGTGAGTCTGCATAAGCGCCTTCCCCCACAGTGCTGGTGGCAGAGACCCTTCTGCAAATAGAACTAACAACCTTCAGGGGGTGAGCAGAGCCCCTCCACACGGCCCCCCGCAGTCGCTGCTAATTACGATCCTCACAATAATACGTTTTTCTTTGTTTGGTGTAACATACAGTAGCGCTCAAGGTGAGTAATCTTAATAAATACTTCCTGTGCATGAATCTAAGGTACCAAACACCAGGGAAGTAACCAGCCAAGTAAACAAACAAAAGCAGTTAGTTTGAACGAGTATATTAATTAAAATGAAATATACTACAGCTTTAGTAAAGGGACAGAAACAGTCATGACTCATAAGTAGTCGGACAGAAATATATGTGAGTAATAATGCCTTGGACGCGATTCCCAGCTGGAATGAGACTTTTTCGAGAAAAATGGAAATGCAAACAGCCACGTGTGTCGGCGTTTTAGTCCTTTTCACCATTTCTTCACGAAGAGGTGAGAAGAAAAAGGCAACAGTGATAGAACCGTTAATACCGACAGCACGACGGACGCGAGTGCAGAACCGCCGGTTGTGAGAATGAGAAGAAGTGAAAAAAGTCGTTTTCACGTCATTCGGATGTCGGCTGGAGGAGGAAGCAACAGTTGTTTTATGAGCGATTTCGAGTCTGGAGGCCTCGACTCTCACGCCCGCAGCATCACGCGGCGCGGTGTTGTTGTTGTTTGGGGGGCTGGACACGGCCCCCCGCCCTGCGGCAGGACCTCCCCCCCCCGCCCTGCTCCGGGAGGGGCGCCTTTGTTGTGATCGCTGTCCACATTTCACGCGCGTCATCCTCGCGCGGTCGGACGGACTGACTGACTGACTGGCGACGGGGGGCGGGGGGGTCCCCGGGCTGCAGTAAAATAGTGTACTGTCTCTTTAAGCTGCCGGAGCTGCTGCGTTTCGTATCGATCCATCCACCATTTTCCAGCGCGCGCAGCAGCAGCGGCGGAGCACAGCGACAGCGGCAGCGCAGACACCCCCGCCCGGAGACGCCAGGACCCGGGGCAGTCATGGCAGCGAACATGTACCGGGTCGGAGGTAGGAGAGCGCGCGTTTCCAGCAGCGACCGGCCCCTCTTTGCGGGACGCTGGCGCGTTTGTGGCGCCGCGCGCGGTCCGCGTTGCTCGTCCTTCCTCTTTATTTCTGAAAGCTGAATTGGGCTGTAAAGAGACGAACGGCAGGAGGAGGAGGAGGAGGAGGAGGAGGAGGATGGTGGTGGTGATGATGATGGTGATGAGGAGGGTGATGGTGCTGGCGGCGGGGGCTGTGGCGATGGTGACTGAGGAGGAGGATGAAGATGAGGAAGAGTGTTTTTGTGAACCCTTCGGTTCTGGGTTTTATTTTCCATCCTCATATATTAAAATAGTTGACCAATCCGAAGTTTCGCGTTAGCCTTGTGCTCTTGTTGACTTGTGAAAGAGTGGAAGGACGCCGATCGCTCACTAAAGTTTTGCTCGCGCTCATGCCGCTCTGTCGCCTTTCGTTTTCCCCCGCGGGGAGGCACGAGCTCGCCCGCCTGTGGTCGCCTCGCGCTCGCGCTCGCGGGAGAGGAGAGGAGAGGAGAGGAGAGGGGAGGGGGCCGAGCAGTGAGCCGCGAGCCGCGCGGCACGCGAACTGGCCGCGTTTCTGTGGCCATTAACACTGTACTTTATTTTAAATTCCCAAACAAGCGGTTGTCTGACAACGGTCCGCGTTTGCAGGACGCTTTCTCCTTTATTTCCAACTCAGTTAGGTACGTAGGTACTAAGCAAGCCGCGTTTCAAGCAAAAGAAGGGATGAAGTTGTGTGCTGCGCTTCTCTTCAGCCGAAAGTCCCCATCCGCCTTCAGCAGCTCTGAGCGAACGGAGAAACTGAAATTCCGAAAGATTTCGCACCTTTCCGGCACCAGGTATTTCCACAGAAGACCTGTCTGACCATCCTTCCCTACTTGAATGAAATTTCCAGGAAGCGCCTCAGAAATTCAGTACGTTTTTTGTGGCGCCTGTGCTCGTTAAAAGCCTCATGTACAGGCAGACTTTAACCCCCCCCCCCGGGTCAAGCCTTGATGTTTTTTGAGCTTTGACAACCCTAAGCCAACAGTTGAGCCCCCACATTGGAGTCCTTGGCTCGTGAGGCCGTGCCGCCAAGCCTGCAGCGGGGTGGGTACTGGGGTGCATGTAGGTGGTGGGGTTTTGCTGGGTTTGCTGGACAGGGGTGGGGAAGAAAGGAGAATCATACTGTAGATCAGCTGAAGAGCTGCTTCGATGCCCGTGGCGACGCTTCCTGGAAGTCATCTCCGATGGCCGTCATCTCCGCAGAAGACACGAGTGTCGAGGATTGCTGGAGAGGTGTTCAAGCAGATGTTCTCATTCGGTCAAAAATCAGCGCCAACAACTGCTAGCGGTTATACTGTGTGAAGCTTTGTCTGCCACCAGAATAAATGTTAATGTTTTCCAGGGTTGCGATGGGGTTCTGTCTGTACGGTGAAACAGCCAGGGGTCCTTGGGATCTTCCGACTTTAACTTTTTTTTTTGTTACTAAAAGGGATTAGACGCTTCACTGGAAAGCCAGACTGTTTGTTTCCAAATGAATGTGCTGTACCTTCAGTTCAGTGGTGCAGGACTTGGTTTTCTGCAGCCTTTTGATTGGGTTTTAGTCAAATGTAGTGTGCATTTCTGATTGAATGTTAGAGGTAGTTGCCATGCCAACAAACCGCTTTATAAAGCACACCTTTTTAGATCCTATTGCTGGTGTTCATTTGCAAAGTGCTGGTTACTAGTTTGATATTTTTTTTTTTTTTTGTTGTGCTCAGTGTACGGCCTGAAGGCTGGCATAACGCTTAAATTGTGAAATTATCTTCAGAACTAATGAAGTCTTCTTGGCTTCTACCAAATGAACACCTTATACATGTGCCATGACAGCAGAGCCTTTCTGAAATTTTACCTCTCAGGTTGGATTAGTCCTGTAAAATTTATGCAAACCTGATGCAGTAAACATTCCTACTAGTGTGTTTTACGTAGAAGGCTGTTCAATATTGCAAGTAGTTGTTATTTAGATCAGTCCATCCTTTTAATGTCTGTAGTTATTTGTCCAGTGCAGGGTCTAGGTGGACAAGAGCCTATCCTGTAAGCGTAGTGTGTGAGACAGGGTATGCCTTGAACTAAGAGTCACAAATTCACCTGAAAGATGTCTTTGGAGTGTAGGAAGAAACTGGAGCACCTGGAGGAAGTCCACGTGAACAGGTTAAGAACATGTAAACTCCACATCGGCTGTGAGACACCAGGGCTGCCAGCTGCTCCAGGATGTTGTCCTCTTTAGTTTGTCAGCTGATACTTTTATTCAGCTCAAAACTGTAGCTACTTATTTAGCTGGTTCTGTTTCAGGGACCTTCCAGCTACTTCATTCAATAACCTTTTGCTCTCTGCTGATGTCTCCAAATCAGCTTAAACTGGTTCAAAGGAATTTTTTTTCCTTCTTCACACCCCTACCTTTTCCATGTTTAACACATCCGTTTTGAACACAACACATCACCTTTGTATGGCTTAAATGTAGTCACAGGAATTTTGGGTTTTTGAATTTCTGGCTGATGCCCAGCATTTTGAGCAAACTGTTTGAAAATTTTCTTTGCGTTCATTAGCTGCTAGGAGAAATTTATCCAGTGTATGGGACTGAAAAACTCCATAAATCACCAACACTTACGGCTTGGCTTAAATTGTGCACTAGAGGAGTAATACATTCATTGTATCATGTGGTTAAAAAATGTGTTAACTGACACCAAATGAAAATGGTAGCTTTTTCCATTTGACACTGCTCAGAATTCATACAAAGCCTATTCAGTAATTTTGGCTTTTTTCTTTTCTTAATACAAAATAGATATAGCTGCAGATATAGCCATGAAAATTTACAGAAACTTCAGTTTTTCTGCTATTTGTACAGTATAATCCTTGGAATAACTGTTCTGAATTTTTTTTCCCAATTCATTTGCTTATGAAAACATTGCATACAATGGCAAACTATACGTTACATATGCATTGTAATGATATTGTTTGTAATATATGCTTATTACCTTCTGAAAGGCTCTTTTAGTTACATATATTTGAGGTCTTGTCGATGACCATTGAAACTGGAGTTTAGCGGTTAGAAGATCTGAATATTAGTGTTTTGTATCGCATATTTACAGTTTTTGTATAATGTTACTTAGCTCTCATATATTATTTAAATTAACCAGCACAAAACTAATGGCTGCTTTAGTATTCCTTATATTTGTTAATATGAACCCTTTGGCTCAAGTCAGTATTTTTATTTTAAGTATTCTTCATTGGTTTTGCTATCAGTGGAATGCCTTCATGTGTATCCAAAAACTATTGTCCACTGTTTGTAGGTCACATCATAAACAATGACTCATTCTGTAAGATTTCACACGCTAAGGCTCCGATTGACTTGCTGAGACTTTTGCGTTACAGCGTCTGGGTGCTGCTGTTTTTTTGGCTACTTTTTTCCATGAAAACCTTGGGCATAGTTTCATACCAACTGAGGTCTTGACTAACTGTCAATTCCAGTGTGTTCAAACAGATGCACCTCAGCAACTTAGCACCTCTCTGGTAGCCTGGTGTTGAGCTCCACAGAGCAGCTCGCTGTCAGCTGGGGATGACACAGGTGGAATGTGGCCACATGCTGTGGAAGAAGCGTGTGCGCATGTGCTTGTCCCTCTGTGCATGTACCTGAGTGGGGGTGGAAGGGTGCTTCAGTTACCTGACATTGCCATAGTAACCCTTATTCCACAGATCCCTGTGGAGATCAGCCCACTCAGCCAGCCCTGAAGCACAGGTCCTTCGCAGTCCATCCTACATGAACTGCATAATCAGTGAGAAGCTTGCAGCAGGTCTGATCTCCTGCCCAGGCATTGCCCACAGCAGTCAGGCTCAGAGTCGTTCCTGGCTGGAAGGGGCCACGCTCGGCTGGCACGGACCTTGGGAGAGCCGACAGCAAGTGATCTGCCCGGTTCCCCCCCCCCCCCCCCCCCCCC
>UFQX01001071.1:31864-92358 GCA_900497675.1 Arapaima gigas
TTCCCCCCCCCCCCCCCAATTGGAACGTCTCCTATGCATCTCGTTCTCTGTTCTTTCCGCAATCCTTGGCCTACTTAGAGTCCGCCCAACAGAACAGACGTCCTCCCCTGGGGCTCGGCAACACTTTCTGATTGGACAGTTTGGAATTTGACTGCGCAGTGATGTCACAGTTTCTCAGGCAAGAGTTTGGACCCCGCTAGTCAGAAGGGGTGAGGCAGTGTACGGCCTAGTAGAGCGCACACTGGCACTGGTGGCACGTGGCTTGGTGAGAATGTGACAGACCAGCACTACCTACAGGCCCGTTTGGGGGAATACAAGTCAAAGTCTCTGGGAAGAGCGCATATTCATAAAAGAGAATGAAGGAATAAACAGTACTGGACAGAGTAACTTTGCTCCACCACAGTTTATTCTAACACTCTTCAGTATGAGGTAAAGGGGTGGGATGTGCATATTTTAAGCAGATTATGCTTCCTTGGAAGGTGAGGGGGCAGGACCAGTCCACCCCTTTTTTCCCCCCTCTCTGTGGGTGTGTGCGGTTGTGGGTTAGACATCATGTTGAAGTATATTAAGGTATATAGCTGTTATAGAAGTTGGGCTGTTCAGTGTTTGACACTCATCTGTCCACCCATTTTCAGAAACCAAAGAGCCAATGTGTGATCTAATGATTCACTAAAGAATGAGGTGTAGTAAGGAGGTGTGTGCCCTGGATGGAATGCTGGTCTTTTATAGGACACGTAGACGTACGCACATACGCACCTTTTCAATGGAACAGAATGTAATTGGAATATTGATGGAAAGAGGGCACCGTTAGCCCGGCCTAGCTCTCCTTCCTGGTCTTGGCAAACACTGGTTGGTTTATCTCTCTAGCTGTCGCAAATGCTTAGTTCCAATTGTCATAAACTAAATGTATTTGTTGTTGAGTATTTAAGTCATGTTTCCCTGCATTCATGTTATCTACGCAAAAGCTGTGGTGGTGAAGATAAATGATTGAACGAAAGGCGTGATATGCTAACTTTGCTACTGATTTATTCTTTTTTGTATTTCACTTATGTGTATAGTGCAATTTTTTTTTTTTTTTTTTTACATTTGTGTCACCATCACAGGTACTCTTGGCTAATATTATTTCAGTTGAACATACCTAAAAATTCCTCAGATAACATGTTTACTTTAATGTGGTTTGTAATTATCTGGTTTATTCTCTGAATAGCTCTATTGAGGCTTATACATTAAGATGAGACGGGGGAAAAACAATACGCAGGTGGTCGATACAGCAGGATTAAAAACCACTGGAATAGTGGTAGACTTCATGCTCAAATACAAATATTTTAATCTTATAAAATATCTTAATTCAGTAAAAATCCTCCTGTGGCACTGTGTTTATACTCGATCGTGGCCATAGTTTAAAAAATAGATTGCCCAGCTCTTGCTGTATAACTACTAATGATATGCATAACAGTTCTAACAGTATGTAAAACATCCCTGTGCATAGAATTTAAATAATTACCTATATTTTTGAGCTCTTCATTCATCAGAAGCTAGTAGTGGGCGCATACCATGGGCCCAGTTATCTCAGGAACAAATGAAATGTGTTTTAAAGTGGAAAGCCGGTTTAAAAATCACTTGCAAGAGGATTTTTTTTGTTTTGTGTGTATGTATGTTTAACTGGAATTCATATGTGTAATTGCAAGGGCAGAAAATGGTAGAAGAAAAATGTGCAATTACTTTCTATCGTGGTAATGGAAGATGTGTTTTCTGACTTTCATTGTGCAGGTCTGTTTTAAGTTTTCTAATATATTTTTGTTCATCTGGAAGGCTACTGTATATCTGAGAAATAGGAACTTTTTGTGAATGACAAAGTTATTTTGTTGGCATGATTGTTTGTACCAGCGTTGCTCTTGTGGAAGCATTTTTACTGTTTGAATCGTGATTACTAAACAGCATTTTCATTTTCGTTTTAAACAAAAAATTTCAGCAGGTAAAGTAACTAATAAAGTATTTGTTTAGAATGTTGTTCTTGGAAACTGTCATTTTGTTTAAATGTTTTCGCAAAAGTTATAGCATTAAGGGCAGCATAATTTTTCTAAAATCATGCCCAGTATGGTTTTATTGATTCATCATACCCTGTTTTGATGGACAGAATTTTGGTCTGTGCTAAATATAGGTGGGAAATGAACATAGGGATTTATTTGAAAGAAGGTAAGGGAGTAGTTTTAAGCACAAATTCAGTATGAAGGCCTAGTACACTGTCTGTAACACCCTAATGGGAAAATTTAATGCTGGCAATTCTTCCCAGTTGAGGCCAATCTTCCTTACCTGTTCCGGTTGTGAGAGATGAGCCTGCTGCTGTTGTGTACTTTAGTTCCCTACAGCCTGTGTGGAACTGAGGATCTTTAATGTTTGAATTTAAAAAATAAACTATACATTCACAACACTTGTTAGAAGATGCAGCGTCATTTATAGCTTTAATATTAATACCGTGCCGTCTATAACGGTGTGCTGAATTATTCAATTGTATGACGGATCCTCCCATAATGCGAAACAGTCGGAGGTCTGCAAACCATGATATACGGTCTGTAGCTGAATGCAATATTATATACTCTTGAGTTTTATGTCACTTTGGAGAAACCTGTCTGCCAAATGTACAAATGTTACTTTTTAAAGCTAGTTTACAAATAATAATGTAAAAAACTAATTTATTTGTGCCTCTGTGCTTTGTACCATTATTTTTTGTCACAAAAAACAGACAAAAAATATATAGGTTTATTTAAATACTCTTATTGGATCAGAAAGTGGTTTTAATAGATAAACTTTGGTGCTCAAAGAATTTTGACCTATAATAACTGTCTTGATCTTTGTCTAACTGGTAGGGTTAACTCCTAAAAATTGTTAAAATGAGAAGCGCCAGAAAAACTTCTGTGACAGTTATGGGAAAAGGAAAGAATACCTCACCTAGAATGAGGTTACTGGGACTCAAACCTGGAGCAAAGCCTGAGGAGAGCAGTTGGCTGGCTATACTTTCTACCTAGGTATCATGTAGTTCAGCCAGGCTTTGTCTGGGGGGGAAAAAAAAAAAAAAAAGCTCGTGGAGCTGTGATGTGGGGTTATCGCCCACAAGGTGAAGGATGGACATGGATTTCATTACACTCACTGGAAATCTCACAGCTGGTTCAGGAGTTGGGAACGAATCAGTTTGGTGTAGGTTGTCTTACCCCCTCGCAGTATCATTTCTGCAGGTATATTTCACCATCGCAACTAGTCTCTCTCCTGCACTGGGTCTACTCATTGTGAGAGACCCTGGACTGGTGTTGGGATACCTGGTAGTACTTTGTTGGTTACCAACCACATATTTGGAAATTTCATTTGTAAATACAAGGATTATCTTGATCTTTTTATGAGATTCACTGGGGAGAACTCTGACAGTTATTTCCTTACATGCCAAACATCTGTGAAGTACCTGTTTTTTCTGGAGAAACTGGATATTGTAACTTTTGCCACCTACAGATTCAGTACTCCTGCTGATAGATGTCATCCTTATATGGATAGAAATGGATATACCAGGAGGGCTGAAACTGGGAAGAATGTTTGGCTTCAGGTAACTCAGGCCAAAGTGTTGTTAATGGACTTCAGTATTAGACACTGATTGGTCATAACAAACCTTGTTTGAATACAAGGTTACCCGTCAGTTCAGTCATTAGGGGAGCACCTTAGTCCAAAGGTTACTGATAATCTTTGTAGTTGTCATCCAGCCAGTGGTCACGTGTTCTGTTTAACTGAGTGAAAACAGGTGCACAGCTGTCAACTGTTCAGTTGAGTTTGGCTGTTGGAGACACTGCTGCACTGGCCTAGGAGGACCAGATGAGCAGTGAGAGGGTATCCTGGGAATGTTCAGCTGAAGAAAACGCATCATTATGTCTAAAGTTTAACGTCTGAATCCGAAAGACTTTCTTTTACATCCCAGGGGTGGTTAGAGACATTGAATTGTAAGGGATCGTGTTCAACACCTCTGCTACAGAGGTAGCTGTGAGGAACTGTGGACAGAAGGCAGTTACAACCTGTCATGGTTGTAGACACAGGTCCCTTTGGAAGTCTGCAATGGTAAAAGAAGAGTTTAGTTTACAAAAAAAAAGGCAGTTTTCCAACATGGCCGTGGGGATGAATGAGCTTTGTATAGATACACTAAAATTGCAGCATAATGTCAAGATGTCACATCTCATCTGTATGACAAAGAAAGAAGGATGAGTTCCTTTGGATTGGTACAAAGGGGCAATTGTCCCCAACTTACAAAATTGGCATTTGAGAGACAGTTTTGTCTTTGATCTGGAATCAAACTTAGCCTTGCAAATGAAACCACTGGTAACACTGCTTGAAAGGAAGCTCTCACAATTAGATAAAGTGTTGAATCCTGGGACCCGCAGGTGAGAATTGTATCTATAATTTGAGGGTTAAGCTGAGCCCTATCAGTGCAGACATCAGACTCCATACAAGGTGTGTTGTCTCCATTTCTCTTTGTGATATGCATGAGCAGGATCTCAAACCACAGCCAGGGTTTGTAGTGTATGTGTTCTAGAGATGTGAGGATCGCATTACAGTTGTTTGCATATGATGTGGTTCTATTAGCTTAATGAGACAATGATCCCTAGAGTGCGCAAAGATGGTTCACAGCCAAATGTGTTGCAAAAGGGTTGAACTTCATAATCTCTGTCTTTGACCTCTCAAATAAGCTGGCATGTTTCATGTGGCTAAAGGGAGGTGTGGAATTTGGTGCGTTGATCTTGTGCATGCAGTCATAAGCGACACCATGTTAGTAAGAGCCATCTGTGTGTCAGAAGACAATAGAGAAGCAAACTTAGTTCCTTGCAAAAGTACGGAAACCCCTCGAAGATGACCAATTTTGTCTCGATTACAGATTATACTTGCGGATATTTTTCCAATCAGTATTTTTTTCCAGTCACCAAGATTGTGCACAGTGTGTGACAGATGCTGTTTTATTTCTCACTTAGAAAGTAGAATGACTCAACTTTGTAAAACTGATTATTCCTGCATAGACACAAGCACATGTGGTGTTATGTAATGCAGGCCAGTATAACAGTACATGCGGTGCACTAGATTAACCTTTTATGGAAAATAAAAAAAAAAAGTTTTACTAGTGGGTGGTTACTAGCAGTTACAAATAAGTTGGAGTGGAAGAAACAGAGTCTTGGATTATGACATCGATGATGGAGTTCACTTTTCTAATGCATATTGTTTATGGCACTGCCAGATGGTTTTGCTTTGGCTGCCGCAGATCCAATGAAGTACCTGCCTTTGTGGTTCGTGGCACTTGTGCCCTCTGCCCCGCTGCTCCATGCTGCCTGAATCAAATGTTCAGGGGTGGATTGACGTCGGACTTTTTCGAGCTGGCAGGTTTTGTACACGCCACAAAGCAAATGTGATGGTGAGGACTTTTCTTGGCTGATATTGCTTTATTGCTTTGCACATTTCATAACAGGATCTCAAAGTACTCCACCATGGGCTCACTGTGGTTACAAAATGACTGACCCAAGGCTTTTGGGGTTTCCTCTTTGCCTCAGGGCTAACTGTGTGGCATTCAGAGCACATTTCTAGCTCTGGATCTGGTTACCTACTCCTGCTTAATAATTGAATTGGGTGTCGGCCATATCTTTATGCTTTAATGAAGAGCGTAGTTTTGTAGTTTTTCAAACTCGTGTGGGTGGGCGTGTGTCGACGTGTACTGTTGAAACACTCTGCTGGGCTCTCGCTTTTATAGGATCTGTTTTCTTTGCCTACTTACTGGTGATCTCTTGCTTGTTTTTCAGTTGTGATGAACGCTATGCTCTATGTGTAGTCAATATAGAACCTTGTCAGCGAATCTCTCATCTCTTGTACCTTTGGTTTTGTCCTGGTGACACTATAGGATTGGGGCTTCAAAGGTTGAATAAGTTAAAAAAGCTGTCCAAACCACAGAAGCTGCAGGGTTGAATTTGTGACTGAAAGATCACAGGTTTAAGTCATCCTGAGTTCTGTGCTGAGGAAACCTTGAAGAAAGTGCCTAAGTAACCAATAAAAAAAACTATTTAGATAAATGGATAGTTTTGAAGCTGTGTTTTTAAGGGAATTTTCAGGGAATAATATCTTGTCCAGTGCTGGGTTGTGGTGATCCACAGCCTATTCTAGAATTGTACGGTAGGGTACATGTGAGCCTCCTCCAGGGCGATCATTCGCACTCATTTGTTCTCAGACATACACACAGTAGATTCTCCAGTGTTTCTGATGTGGACCAGCTTTATCTTTACACACACAGAAAATACAAATTAAAGTCACCAGTTTACCTGGAATGTTCTTTTTTAATCTTGGAAGAAACCCATCTGAACATGAAGTGAGATAAGTACGGTAGTTACTTTAAAACCGTTTACATAGTTAACATCATTTATTCATGTAATGTGATCCCCCCCCCAAGCTTCATTTACTGTTAAGCAGAAAAGTCAACCTAAACTTGAAACTAAGATATGATTTCCTGCTTCTTTCTGGGTTGGTGAGAGCCCAGGTACGATACATCAATGGGTATTGAGGGCTGTGCCTGACCACCAGGCTCCCCACCGGGTACAGGCCACAGAGCTGGCAGCTGCCAAGGCACATGCTGGGCTAAAGCTAGGCACCCTACCAAGTGCAGGGCCTGGGGGGCTTCCCACCGAGAAACAGTCCACATTGAACCTGGCCCTCAGCCACACACACACGCATGCTGTGAGGCTGGGGTAGAGCACCAGGGGTTGCAGTAGTTAGGGGTTGCATGTTCTCCTAAGTAAAAATGAATTGAAGCCCAGATGGTGTAGCTGTATTTCATAGAAAGTTTAAGCTGATGTCTTCATTTGGTTTTTTTTTAATTTTTTTTTTTTGGTTCAGTAAGCTGTATTATGGGTTACCTGAAGCACAGATCATCATTGTGTATACTTGTATAAGATTAATCTAAGCTAGTGGTTTTAAAAAATTTTTTTAATTCATTTTTAAAAAATCTAGATAGGTCATATAGAAATCATCAGTGCTTTATCATAGTACAGTAACAGACACATCCATCTGGAAACGTCAAATGCCTACTGTTTTAATGCTGTTGCTACCCTGTGTTTAGATGGAGGTTATTTACTTAGTGCTTTAGTTTAATCTCAGGTGAAATTCTAAGTATCTTATGCACCTAAGTGCTGTATTTTAATTAGCTACAGCATTGTCTGAAGCTCACCAGACATGAATCAAATGTTGATGTTGGTGAAACAGGCCCATTTATGAACTGTACATGCCCAATAGGGCCTTTGGGAGGAGTAAAGGTGATTAAAAGTAATACAAATGTAGAAACTATTACAGCATGTGGAATACTTCTGTGCACGGTGTGTTACTAGTAAAAATGTTGACTTTTGTTCATCCTATAACTGTAGGTTACCAGCGAGTCATTGGTTGTGTTGGACTTTCTGTATTGAGGGTTAAAGATTTTGTTGTAGCTCAGCTGACGTCCCAAGTCATGTTTAAACCCTCAGGCTAAGGGTGGATGTATCACTTTGTTTACAAATGTTTTCTGGGAAATATTTGTGTCAGTTTATTTTTGAATGACAGTAATGAACTGCACTAAAAATGATGCAAAGTTGCTAATGAAATTAGCTTTACAGCTATCAGTTGTGAACTGCATTTTACATTGGAGGAAGAGAACAACACTGAGAAAATGGCATCCTATAATGGCAAAAAAGTTTTAAGAATTTACACATTTACATTCACACCACTACAATTTTGTGTAAATTAATAAAAATTGATCTCACAAAAGTAATTTGCCAAAAGCAATGTTTTTATTGAAAGAATTGTGTGCATATTGTGAGCGATTGGTGCATTTAAGTGTTTTTTTTTATATGACAATAATGGCAATAGCAGTAATTTTAACTGCATAGGTCTTTTTTCCAAGTTTAGGTTGCTGTATAGCGTTGAAAAGCAATCCAAATACAGTTCATGTACTTTTCACCTTATAAACGATGTGATGTGAAGAAAACATCAGAACAAAGTCTCTAATTAGCACATGGTTTGATTTACATTTACCACCTCAAATGTGTCAGTAAAAATATCCTGGCTGTGTTACAGACCTAACTGAATGGGCACATGTGATGAGACAAATCTAAAATGTTTAACATTTTATTTTCTTTATGATTTTATTTTTTAACTGCTGCAGTACCTGTACTGAACATGTATACGTGACTTTTTATCTTTTGCAGACTATGTCTATTTTGAAAATTCATCAAGTAACCCCTTACTGATCAGAAGAATAGAGGAACTGAACAAGGTAAGAGTTGGTAAAACTTCTTTATTTACAGTGGTTATGGTCTCCTATTTAAAATGTTTTTCCATGTTTTGTGGTACAAGGAGCTGGAAATGCCTTGATATGATTAAAATACCTCTGGACTTGGCTCATATCCCAAAAGCCTCCTTAGCCTTGAGAACGAGTTACTTCCACTGCTGTAGATTACACAGCTTTGTGAGAGATCACCTACTGCATACTCACACTTGCTCATTTTTTCACCATAACATACGCTCATCTTGGTGTCCCTTGGTGTATAGTGCTTTTTTGTATTGGATCCATTATGTGAAGCAGAGTGCAGCATAGAAGTTTTTTGGACTGAAGGAAAGCGATATAATGAACAGCCAAATTTAAAGAAATATGTTACATTCAATTTGAATATGTAAATCTATTACTGCATACTGTTTACCTTTTCTTTCTCTTTGTCATGTTGTGTTATGTGTGGTTTTTAACTTTTTTTCAATATTTGCAGTTATGTTGGAAATTAGGGGTAACCATACATGCATACATACACTTATCTAGATATGTATGTATGTATGTATGTATGTAGACTATGAATTAATGAATGATAACACATCCATCCAGTGCACAAGAACCACCCCCAAATCAATGCTGTGTGTCAGTTAATGCTCATGGCTTAACAAGTAACATGGGAGCACCCTTTAAGCTTAAAAATTTTTTCCCCTGTTAGAAGAAGTCTGGGTTCACAGGGGGTCCAAGTGGAATTTGTGGCATTTTGTTGCTACATAATATTGACCCCTGCACTTCCATTGCAGACAGCCAATGGCAACGTCGAAGCCAAGGTGGTTTGTTTCTACAGACGCAGGGATATCTCCAGTACACTCATTGCTCTGGCAGACAAGCACGCGAGTGAGTACGACTGGTAATGTGTATGGGGCGGCACTGGTTTCTGTCTCCGTGTATTTTTGCTGCACTGCAGTTACACATTACAATTGCAAACATAATGGTATTAGACAAGCTGTGCTTACATAACTCTCTACATTTAAAGCCTTTCATCTGTTGCACTTCTGTTTACAATAAGTGGTAGACTGGTTTGGTGAAAAGTATATGGTGAATGAATGTATTAATATAAATCTTGCAAATACCAAGTCTTCTGTATTGTACAGTTGTTGTTGTGCTTAGTGTCAATGCAAAAATGGGTTTCTGTTCAAAGTGTAGTTTTTTTTTTTTGTTTTTTTTTTTTAGTGGATAATTTCAGGTGCATCCAAAGAACACTATTTCTTGCACGTTTAGCAGTGAAGAGCCTCTGGATTTTCTGTGAAACGTTGTTGGCTTGTGCTGTCAAGATGTTGTTTNGTTTTTTTTTTTTTTAGTGGATAATTTCAGGTGCATCCAAAGAACACTATTTCTTGCACGTTTAGCAGTGAAGAGCCTCTGGATTTTCTGTGAAACGTTGTTGGCTTGTGCTGTCAAGATGTTGTTTTTAAATATCTATGGGAAGTAGGATTTACACAGTCAACATTTTTCTGATATAAATGTGAGTACCAAACACGTGTTCCTCGTTGACTGCGATGCGTTCAGTTTGTTGGAGCACTACTCCNTGTTTTTTTTTTTTAGTGGATAATTTCAGGTGCATCCAAAGAACACTATTTCTTGCACGTTTAGCAGTGAAGAGCCTCTGGATTTTCTGTGAAACGTTGTTGGCTTGTGCTGTCAAGATGTTGTTTTTAAATATCTATGGGAAGTAGGATTTACACAGTCAACATTTTTCTGATATAAATGTGAGTACCAAACACGTGTTCCTCGTTGACTGCGATGCGTTCAGTTTGTTGGAGCACTACTCCTGTCTGGTGCTTTTCATGTTAAGACAGATTTCCACTTTGTTGCACTGGTTTCTCAGTCTGAGTTTTCCATAAGTCTTTAGTGTGATGAAAATGTAAAGAACGGTCTGGTTCGTCGCACATTGGTTGCATGGAACTGCAGGAACATGTGAACTATCACCTTCAATCCTCATTCCATGAAAATAACCATAAGAAGGCTTGTTTTTAAGTAATACTTTGTATAGATAGCACTATAAATGGAGTATGATTGAATTGAGTGGTGTTTGCCATTTCAGTTACTGTCCTTTTTTAAGGTGATGTGTTGGACTTTGCGGTGATTAAATTGCTGTAAAGTTCTGTTACAACTGGTAGTCTAGTCAATCTTTATTTTATGTTAGGAGACAAGATGAATATTTTTTTATCAAGTGCTAAAGAGTGTACTGTTTAATAAGGGAAGTCTGAAAATAGAAAAGGTGCGAAACTTCTGAATAACATAAACACAGTTCATTTAGCATTGCGGTTCCTGTCACGAACAGGCATGTTTTAACAGAACGAGCAAATTGATGAGGAGTGTCGTGTATATTTAGAGTGTATGGCTGATGTACGTTCATAGACAGGGTGTGAGATGATGTGCTTTTTGGACAAAGCAATGGTGAATTAAATCTGACTTGTGAACCATCCACTTTGCCAGTACCCAAGGTCTCCAGACTCGTGTTTGACTGAACACCATCAGTGACGGCTATTGTCTCTCCGGTTTTGACTGACTGACCACCGTCCCACATCACACAGTTCTCTGTTTGTATGAAAAGGCTGTGTGAGACCTTGACATTGGTTCTCTCTTTTTGTGTTCTGTTTTTGTGTGTGCGCGCATGTGGAATGTATGGATTTCTGAGAATGAATGGATCACACCTTTGTGGAGAGTGATATTACATGCTTGTCTTTGGTTTTGCAGGATTGCTACATTCTCACAGACCACACAAAATGTCCTGTGTGTGTTTCAGCCTTGTGTGGCCAGTAGTTCTTTCATGGATTTCCAGACATTTGCAATATGTGAAAAATGCGTGGCAGAACTGGCTGCACACCGCATGGGTGTGGACTGCATCCTGTCTGTGTTTCTCTAGTGTGCAGTGGACTGGCAAGTGTTGCAGAGTGGAACTCGAAGAGAGTGCTTTTGTGAGTGTATCTGTGGGCATTTGTGTGTCTACACGTACATCTCTGAGGGTACTTTTGCGCTAGCGTGTGGACCCATGTGTGGATCTTTCCATTCCCATAGCCTAAGGGAGGTTCACACCTGTCCTCAGCAGCACCCGTCACCCTTCGTGAACATCACCTGAGCTGTGACTCTTCTGGTGCTCGTTCTGCATCACGCATACCCGAGACACCCAGGAGACGGCTGTCCACCAGCGACTTGCTGTGCTGGAGCTCTGGGCAGGAGAAGCATGGAGAGATGGGGGAGGGGAATGAAAACAAGCAGGGGAAGTTCATGCTTTTAGCTGGAAATTTTTTACTCTACCACAAGCATTTTATGGTAAACCAAGAGAATGTTTTAACTCCAGAAAAAATTGAATAATGGTGTTTCTTAGAAATGCCCTAATTTTTTCAGCTCCTTTGCATAAGCTAGATCAAACACATCCTTCTGTTAATTATTCAAGTTTAGTAATATGTATAAATCAACTACTGTATTTCATTTGTAGACCATAAACATGTTTTTATCCCTTTGACACACCAGTGCAGCTCTTCTTATGTTGCGACGCATGATTTAATTTCCTAAATACCCGCGTACCTGTGAAAACTCATTGCTGTTGAAATGAATGAGTAGACGTCTGCGTCGTTCATTGATGTACAGCATCTGTAATTTGCTGAACAAAAGTTGGGAAATGTACTAGAGACCTATCAGTTGCTATGTCCTTCTCAGACTTTCTGTATCTTTTCCTTTAATAAGGTTAAGATTAGTAATAATAAAGGTGTGTAAAGAAGGGGGAAGAGTTAATGATCAGGAATGTCTCAGTAATTACATTTGTTAGACAGCTGTTTCTTGCCAACATTGAGTTTTGTTCGTTTTTCCACCACTTGGTCATAAAAAAACCTCCACCGTTGTCATCCAAATAAGAGTTGTGGGGGGGGGGTGCTTTTACTATGTAAAATTTAAACTGTTTGCTTGTACCTTCTACAGAGCAATGTATTAAAAATCTCCAGCTGATAGATGTTTAATTAACTGCGCACTGTATTATATATTACTGTTATCCACCGGTAGCAGAAAGGTTTGAGGATTTCAGTACAAATAGTGTTTCTTTTCCGATGTTGCCATTTTGAATGTTCTTAAAACGCCCAGGTTTTGTACACTGGGCCGGTTGTGTTTGGCTATTCTAGCCTCCTAGTCTGTGATTCTTTGCTCTTAGTCAGACTAGCTGCAAGTGGCTCAGCGCCGGTTGCCATCCTATGATTCACAGATTAAATATTTTACTGCTGCAATGTGTGGCTGTCCCTGCCAAGGCTGTCCCCGCTGCCATCATGGGTGTGGGCATGGCTCTGGATGGGGAGCCCAGTCCTTTGTCACAGCCAGTGTTAAGTCAAGTCAGTGGTAGAATGAAGACAGAGGTTTGGGTTGGCATGATTCTTTAACATCATTGTTATGCTTAGACATCATTCAAACAGGCATGCAGTTTTTTATTTAGTAAATTATTCTAGTGGATTTTAGGTAGCTTTAAGTACCTTGGTGTATGCGTACAACAGCAGGACCACTTTTAGGCTACAAATCAATACTATTGCTTACAATGTTTTTTGATGCATGCCTGTTCATTAACATGTGAGATGTTAGGATTATAAATTTTCTTTTTTTGACGTTACTTAAAAGATTATTGCCTTGTTTTAGTTCTTTTGATGATGATGATGAGCAGTTTTCTATGGTGCATGTTTCACCACATCATATTCCATGCACCAAGCTTTAAATAATGTGTAGAAGACTAAAGAAATGTTTCTGAGTTTACAGTACATTGCAGCAAAGTTAAGATTATCTTGACTTTGAAAGATTGTGGTGAAGTAACAGATGATCTGACTCAATTTAAGGTAATAATGAATTTTACTTCCATTCGTGTCAGCTTAATGCACTGCTATTATTATTATTATTATTATTATTATTATTAATATTAATAATGCGCATCAGTCAGTGACATTCTGAGATATATAGTCGTGTGTTTTGTAATGGTTCCACTGAAAGGAAAAGGTAGCCTTTACCGATCTCCTCTGTGATCCCTTTACTTCAGCTGCAGTAGTCCATTTAGACCCCAGCAGACAGTGAAATAGCTCTGTATAGAGGTGGAATGTATTTGGGTTGGTTGAGATGCAACACAAAGTCTCCTCTGATTTCTGCTCTTGCTGTGCTTGCATTTCACTGCAAGATGAACAAGCATTCCCACTGTAGGAGATGTTTTGCACCAAAGAGAGCCCGCCATCAGTCCAGAAATGAAGATGTGCTTTATTGCTCTTTCAACCCAGTTTATAAGCACCTGGCTTTTGATAATTCACTTTACAAGGAACGATACATTTACTTACGTTTATGATTTGCAAGTTATTTATGCTCCAGGTACAGACATGCCTTATGGTCAAGAAATTATAATCTCAAACACAATAATGATGGGTGTGAGCAGTATCAGAGCCACTAAATCTAGTTCCTTCATGATGTAGAGGAATACTGGAAGAGTGTGAGCAGCATCACGTGTCTCCTCCTCGTGCCTCACTTCTGAAATACCCACATGATCACATAACCCTCTCCTAAGTCAGATTTCACTGTAATGCTTTTTGTATTTTACACATTTGAATTTTTAATAGATTATTTGAATTGACGTTCATGGTGATTGCTAAATAATCATTTCTATGAAAACAAACAGGTAAGAAAAAAGAGGAAACAAGCCTTTTGAGAGAACTGCTTTGCTAGGTGGTGGTAAGATAATTTTCCTAAACCACGTGGTTATCATTTTTATTTCTGCTGTGATTTGAAAAACCCTGTTCCAATTTTGAGCACAATAATAATCTTCATATTTCTTCAAATTTCTTCCCCGCTTTTCTTCGGAGCAGACAGTTTAAGCATCTGTTAAAAAATTTTAATGTATATCTGCAATGGCAAGTAAAAATACCTTTTTTTCTGGAATCATTTTTTAAAACCTTGATTCTGTTTATCTCGAGTTATGAGTGCTTCATATTGTGGGGGTTACCTGTTCATTTCAAACTGTGAGTCTGATTTTCTCATCATTTTTTAATTCTTATCGTCCATGGTGATGTCATTGTAAAACTGCCTCATACGGCTGGTCCAGTTCAGTTTGAATGTACGGTGGGACTATGTGACACTCCTTATTTCTTCATAGATGTCCTCCTGCTGCTGCTTCCCTTTCACTTCTACTTTCTTCTCTCCTGGTGAGGCAATTCATGCATCAATAATGAATAATGGGTTGGGACAGGTGAGGTGAGAGGCAATTTTGTGAGAGTGTGACTTGAGTCTACTGCCAGGATAAGATACCATCCCGAGGGCCAAATGTGTGAAGGGGTGAGTGGAGCTTCTCGCGTCTATCCCTCTGTAGCTTTCACTCCTCGTTGCTGTGTGGAGACTTGTCTCTAATGATGTTGGTGTGCCTGTGTCTGCCTCACCTCTGGAGCCTCCAGCTGAGCTCATCACGTGAGGTTCTGTCTCGTTCCCAAAGCTGCTTCTGCGCTCAGTCGGTGTGCTCCCGTGCAAGATTTCATAACGCACTTCAGATTGCCCTTCAGATGCAACAGATGATTCTGTGACTTGGTGATGGGGCCACATGGTCGTCTTGTGTCCATTTATTTGGGCTGTGATTCATACAGTGCAGAATTTTTCTGTGGTGTTAGAAAATATGTACCTAAAACTGGATTTATTTTACATACAGTTTGTGGCAGGTACCTAAAGCAATAACAAGGCATTCAGTACCTAATTATAAAGGAAGTCATCTGTGTTAATCTAAACCCACAGGACTGAGCTGTGAAGTGAAATGTGACTTTCACAGTCGATGACTACATAATTAAGTTAATACCTGGCGGTGCATAAGCGAAGTCCCTGTACATACTCAGGGTCAAGACTGACAAAGTATAACGTCCGCATGGGGCAACTTACATAGCTTGTAGCCGAACACAAATGCCGGCACCTAATCGCTTATTAAAAAATGTCAGGAAGCTTCAAATGCACTTTAATTTCACTCCTGTCAGGTCCTCCATTAGACTTCTCAAGCTGCAATCGCCTGCTGTCTGTTTGTTTGTGTTTCTGTTTGTTCTGTTTTCTGTTGGGCTTGACCTTCATGGCGAGGTGGTTTGGCTGAACGGTACCGGGTTTAAGGTCTTTGTTCTG
Source organism: Arapaima gigas (assembly GCA_900497675.1). NCBI lineage: Eukaryota > Metazoa > Chordata > Actinopteri > Osteoglossiformes > Osteoglossidae > Arapaima > Arapaima gigas. Next base: position 47,331 of record UFQX01001071.1, read on the forward strand.
ACCCCTTCCTGCTGCTCTTGCTCTTGTGCTGATAAAAAGCCCGGAGCTCTGGAGGAAGGCGGCTGGATGGTTGTGCTCACTCTTCTCTCTCTGCTCTCTCTCTCTTCTCGCTTCCTCCATCCCATCACACCACCAACCCCACACAGTGTGCAGTGCACAATGCCCAAGCATGCAGCTCACACATGCACAGGGTTTATGGACAGTTTCTCTGTAAACCCCTTTGAAAGACGTGGATGGACTTGAATCTGAAGAATTGGTCTGAGGTCCTCAACTGTCAACGCAGTGGGTTGGGTCTCAAAATGGTGGCTGTGTTGTGTGATGGTCTGTGGTGTTTGACGTCACATAGCTGCATCACAGCATTCCTTATTCCCCCACAGCGTCATTCTGATCGAGCCGCATCAGTGCCTAATTCGCTGCTTTTTACACACAATTCACTCTACCATATGTATGTATTTTTCAAATACAGTACCGGCTTCATTTTTAGGCACGTTACATGTTCATTACTAATTACATTGTTATAAAAGTGTTGTAACAGTGCAGTATACAGTGGTGTGGAAAAAAATATTATGTTTGAATTACACTTTTAATTTTTGTGGACTTTTACTATTCCTTGACACCCCTCCTCTCGTGTAGTCTGGAAAATCGAAGATGGGCTGAATTTTGTTTCTGACTGATCTGTCTGTCTGTCTTTATGCACTGCTTTGTTTTTCAAGCCCCAGACTTAAAATTTGTTACTTCACAATTTGTGCATTGTTCATTAAACTCCAAAAATGCTACTTACAATTTAGAACATTTTAAATTCAATCCCTGCCAAGTGCTGGAAAAGCAGAAGTAGTAATGTCACACAGAACGTATGTTTTCTCACCACACACACACTCGAACACACACAGATTGGAAGGTCACAAAAGTTTGGTGATTATATAATTTGTTGTTACTCTGTGGACATCACCACGGCCACTGTGTGTGTTGCTGTCAGTGCCGTCCACGTGTTCAACCAAAGAAGTGCGTAGGTGTTATATGTGTGCAAATGAAAATGTAAAAATCAGTAAGAAATTATACTCCGTACACAGCACTGCACACATTAGTGATATAAGGCTAATACAGTTTGGTAAAATATATTTTGTTTTTTTCTTTCTACTTAACTACAACCGGTAGGTCACTCTATATGGCGTTGGCCTGTCCAAAAGCACTAACAATACTTATTTACTAAATACAACCACTTCGAGGGTAAAACAGCTTCATTTTAACGTGTTATTACTTTTTACCTGTCCGTTGCGGCACCTATGTGACCTGAACGGTGCTGGGTAAATCGGCTCTTCCGTGGTGTATGGCTTGACACCGAAGTAAAAACGTGATGGTGTGCATGTCAGCTGATTAGCCTGAACTGAGTGCTTTTGTATAAATCCCTGCTCCTTTGTTAAATGATAAATGCTAAAACCAAACTATTATGTAAGAATTCACCCACTCACTTCCTAGGTTTTCATATTTTATTACAAACATTTCAGTGTTTCTGCTCAACTGCCCGGCTGTAGATGCGTTTCATGCGTGATATTTTAACCTGTTTCCAAAATGGTCTTTATAAGAGTGTTTGACCTTTGACCCCAGGGGAGATGGAGGAGGAGATGGAAAATCCTGAGATTGTAGATCTCCCAGAGAAACAGAAGCACCAGCTGAGGCACAGGGAGCTCTTCCTCTCCCGTCAGCTTGAGTCCCTACCGGCAACACACATCAGGTATGTACCTGTCAGATTTGTCCTGCTTCAGTGGTACACATATCATATGTATATGGTTTGCTGAAAACATCTTGGTATTTCCTTAGCGCTAATGCGCCATATCTCTAGCCATTTTACCTGTCGTAGCATCTTATTATCTTACTTGTGCCAGTCTGTTGCTGTAGGTTTTCACCTATGCATTAACTAGTACTTAACTACGCCTTTTGTCTGAAGTGACTTAGAGATACAGTACACTAAACTACAGTCATTCATCAATTAAAAAAAAAAAAAAAAAAAAAACTATATACGGTGAGAGCAGTTGAGAATCATCTGTCCACCTGAAACAAATATCTTTGACGTTTGGAAGGAAACCCTTGCAAACATGGGGGAAACAGCTGTACTCCACATAGACTCAACCAGAAGCAAATCAGCATCTAACCCCACAGCCCATGAGTTGCGAGGCACCAGTGCTACTCTCTATGCCACCGTGCCCATCTCTTTTGGTGCAGTGTTTCTTTATACTGCTATGCAGTGACATGTAGTGGGTAGTGCTTTCTCAAAATTCTCTTTCCTGCACAAAGTAATTATGTAGTGCCCAAAACCTGCCTTAAGTTTTACATCACATCATCTGTGTCAGCCCACCTGGGTGAGATTTAAGTGACAAATGTGTATCCTAGGGATTTCAGCTCTTGTCTCCAGAGCTGTAATTAATTGATGTAAAAAATGTGTAGTTATTTTTATCAAAGTGTGTTCCTGATTCTCTTCCCACAGAGGGAAATGCTGTGTTACTCTGCTGAATGAAACAGAGGCGCTCAAGTCGTACCTGGACCGGGAGGTTGGTTTTCTGCCTTGCCACACCTGTTTCTGAGATTTGCATGCCTGTATGTTTGTGTTTCTGTGTGTGTTTAGGTGCTGTTTCAACAGTGTAAAGGTGCCTGTACTTGAGAGGTTTGTGTGTATGTTTGTGTGTCCGTGCAAGAGAATTTTTGAATTTTTATGGGTAATAAGCGATGTGGGGGAAAATTGGGCAAGAGTGCGTTTGAGAGGTGTATATGTGCGAGTTGTCGCTATATAAATTATTCAGCCTGTTGACCTAGAATGTTCTCAGCACACTGAGTAATGAGGAGATCGGAGACTGTGCAGGACTTTCAGCGAGAACTTGGTGCACATATATTGCAGATGCCAAATGTGTTGAATCTTGTCCAGGTCTCTGGAAAATAGAGAGTGAAACCTAGGAAGATTGCATTGGGCTGGACTGCAAGTTGATGGAAGTTATTTGTATTTATTAAACTGAATTTATTATTTTGCATTCCCCTTCAGATCTGAGGTTTACACATGCAGCAGTTTTTAGTAAATGAGGGTATGTGTGTCAGACTTTGAGCTGGTCATGATAAAGAGAATATTAAAAGCATTAGTGTTTTTGAGCTTTGTGCTCCTTAACAGTACCAGCAGAACTAATCTAAGTGCCTCAATATTTGCTTCATCAGACATATGGTACCAGTGAAGCTTTGTGTAGACTTGTGTCCTACATCTGTGGGAACTGCTGCAAAAGAGCTGGCAAGACGTGTTTGTTTATTCGTACTCACATACTTACTAAAAATACCTTGGTTGGGGAGGAAAAAACTAGTTTCCAACAAGTGTATTCATACTTTTGACTGGTTCTGTATGTGATCATAGGTCATTTCTCTGACGTTTTCATCTTTTCTCTTGTTTCTGGTCTTTTGCTGTGTTTCTTTTTTTGCAGTTGCTTGCTTTGCCCCCTTTAATTTTACCCCCCCCCCCCCCCCCCNTCAGGGAATGTGGTGTTTTTTTTTTTTTCGTTTTTTTTTTTTCCCCCCTTTATTTTTCCCCCCCCCCCCCCCATTTCACAGTTGATCATTTTTCTTATGCTTTTTTCAGGATGCTTTTTTCTACTCTCTGGTGTATGACCCCCAGCAGAAGACTCTCCTGGCTGACAAAGGGGAGATTCGTGTTGGCAACAAGTACCAGGCTGACATTACGGACTTCCTTAAAGAAGGTGAGTCTCCGTCTGCTGGGTAGAAAATAGGCTAGCAAGGCATTGGGACTTGGAGACAGCAAATCTCATGTTAACATCCAAGCAGACTTCCTCTAAAGGACTGTTCACTTCTAGGGCCTCCCCACACCATTAAATCAGGTAGACAGAAATAGTATATAGTGCCTTATTCGTATATAGTCCTGTGAAAACAGGTGAATGTACCCATGTGGTACCCATTGAGACAGTGTTTTAGATGGATTAGTTGTCAATACTTACTGACTGAGGGTAGCTGATTTCCAGGTGAGGATGATGGAAGGGACCTGTCCAAACTGGAAGAGAAAGTATGGGACCCCAGCAGCCCTCTGACGGAGAAACAGATTGACCAGTTTCTTGTAGTGGCCCGGTAAGATTTGGTGACAGAAAAGAACAGAATCACCTAATTTTTTTTTAAACTAAAAATGTGAATTGTGTTAAATAAAATAAACCATTTTGTGGGCTGACCATCTACAAGGTGAAGGGTGGAGGTTGGGAGTAATGCCAGCCAAGTGGCAGGCGCGAGCGGCCTGGAACTAGACGGACGGAACCCTGGCAATGGAAACTGGCTCTGGGAACCTGGAATGTGACTTCTCTGGAGGAGAAGGATCCTGAGCTGGTGCAGGAGGTAGAAGAGTACCAAGTAGATATAGTTGGTCTCCCCTCTACGCAAACTGTGGGCTTTGGAACTAAACTCTGTGACCGGCAGTGGTTTCTCTCCCCCCCGCTCTGTAGTTTCTTCCTCCTGAATGGCTCCGGGTGGGTGCAGAGATACTCGCAAGGGTTACCTAAATGCCGCTGTGAGTTGCAGAGAGGACAACTCTTTTTGTGCATATACACCAAAGAGCTCTTCAAAAAATTCAACCGCAATATTCGATTCAAGATCGATGATGTACTCAAGACAGTTCCGCCTGCTGACTCTGTAGTCCTGCTGAGACCCTGGGAATGATGGCAGTATCTGCAGGGGAGTGACTTGGAGGAAAAACATGCTGCATTTAAACTTGAGCAGTGAATTGTTAGTGGACTATTGTCTTAGCCAGGCTGTCCATCTCAGACACTATGTCTGAACGCAAGAAATCTTATTACTGTACTACTAGAACACCTTGAGCCAGGAGTCGATGGTTGACACCCATCGTGTGATTTGAATTGCAGCCGTATGCTCTAGGCACTCAGCTGAAGGTCGGGACAGGGTTGTCAATTTATCACCACTTGATGGTAAGTTGGATTTGATATATGGGGCGCTGAGTAGACAGCTCTGGGATACCTAGATGTTCTGTGATGTTTTTGGGGACAATTTGTACACAGCTCAGTGTGATATCATTCAGCTGCCACCTCTGAGGGGACTTTTCCCTTGTTACTAGAAAGGAGGAAGACTGACTCGGTCCTGCCAGTTAAGCTGGACTCTTTGTAGGAAGTCATATAGAGAAGAACTCTAAACAAACTGCAGGCCATTGTGGGTAGCGACCCTTACCCTGTCTGTGCCTCCCTGGTTAAACAGGAGTACCTTTAGTAACAATAGTCTTTTCTGCCAACAGCTATAAGGCTTTATAATGAGTCCTTGTGCTGTTGGAATTATGATGACCACTTCCTGCCCAAATGGTACTGCTCTGTCGGTGCTACGTAATTTTTACTTCTTTACATCCAGTGTCTACGTTTGCACTACGAAGTCTTATGTTGTTTTCTTCACTGTTGCTGTTGAGCTCTGTCTAGGTGGTGTTGGTCCTCCACTCCTGTTTGTAGTTTTCATGGGTAGAATGTCAAGGTATACTTTAAGACTGGAAAGAGTACAGTTGGATTGGGAATGTCATTGCAGTTGGGCCCATTTGCCTCATCTGTCTGTGAGCAGCTGTGAAGTAGCAGGTATGAAAATCGGCACCTTCGAGTCTAAGGTCATGGTCTTCACGAGAATACGACTAGGTTGCTTTCTGGGTAATGTGAGAACAACTGTCAGAAGTGGAGAAGCTGAAGTATCTCAGGGCCTTGTTTGTGAGAGATGGAAAGGGAGAATGGGAGATTAGAAGGTGGATTGGTGCAGCATCAGCACTTCTGCAGGTACAGTACTGATCTGTCATGCTGGTGCAGGAGCTGCGCCTTTGGGGAAAAACTGTCTTCCATTCAGTCTGCATTCCCAACCTCACCTATGCTCATGAGCTTTGGGTAATGACTGAATTATACATGTTGTGGGTATATGCTTAAATGAGGTTTCTCTTCTGGATTTTGACGCTCACTGTTCACGATAGTTTGAGGAGCTTGGTGATCTGGAAGAGCCTTGGTCTACAGTTGGTGCTTCTCCACAGGTTTGGTGGTTCAGGCATGTTGTAAGAATGCCCCCTGTTTGGCTCCTGCCTGCTGGTTGGGAACTCCTGAGGGTCGCCAGAGGGAAAAGTAGACTGTTGCCAGGTAGTGGAAAGTTTGGGCTCATCCTGCTATGACCGCAACCCTCTCCAGGACAAGTGGGAGAAAACTGACTGGTGGACTGGTTTTATTTTATATGACCAAAATTAATTGGGTAAAATCCTTTGCATTCATGTGTGCTCTTATTTTTCATGATTTCTGTGAAGGGGCAGCAGTAGCACAGTGATAAGAGCTGCTGTATTGCACTTGAAGAACCTGTTTGAATCCTGCCTCCTGCTGTAGTACCCTTGAGCAAGGTACTAACCATGAATTGCTCCAGTAAATATTACCCAATTCTACAAATTTAAAAAATAATGTTAAAGAGCTTAACAATGAAAATTGCTTCAGAGAAAAACATCTGTTAAATATTTAAAAATATTTTTAAAAAAAAACTAATTTACGGTTTAATTCAAATAGCTGCTTTTTATTAATACCTATACGTTACAGCTGAAAGCATTATATAGTGCTGCAACAAAACTGATGCAAAAGAGCAGTTTAAACTTCACTGAGATATTTCAAAAACACATACTTTTTAAGAAATTGTGCTTTTTCCCTGCCATTTTTAAATGTTGATTTAAAAGGTTTCTTTTCTCTGTGTTTGTCCTGTCTGCCACTCCATCACCCCCTGCAGGTCGGTGGGGACCTTTGCACGTGCCCTGGACTGTAGCAGCTCTGTTCGGCAGCCCAGCCTTCACATGAGCGCTGCTGCGGCATCTCGCGACATCACACTGGTGAGCCCCCACCACCACCACCGAGCCTCAGTCCATTTCAGACCAATTCCTAGCTTAAGCCCCAAAGTGGGTCAGTTGCTGTGGTCCAGGGTTCGAGCTGGGAAGCGTACAAACCCTGCATCTCCCCTCGGGCTTCTCGTGCCCAGCTTGTAATCCCACTTAGATGTCCACTGTTGACAGACTGAGTGTTTACCCATGGCTTGGGTCCTTCGCCGCTCTGCCAACCCTGGTACGGATTGGCTTTCAGGCTCGAACAATACGGTGACGTTTCATGGATTGTGAAGGTTTTTCATGCACACCCTTCCTTTGGATGGGCCAGTACCAGGCAGGGAAAGCTGTGGGCACACTCCAGGCCATGCTAATGAGACCCTTTCTGCCTCAGCCAGCCTCCAGCGGCCTGATCTGGCCTACTTCTACTGGGCATATATAAAAGATGCAGTGCAGAACAGCCCCAGAGCAACAACAAGTGCTTGAGAGCGCTGTCTTGCTCTCCCTCTTTCTGTCTCGCTGGTCTCTTGGTCTCTCTGTCTTTCTCTCGCGTGTGCACGCACGCACACACACACACACACACACACACGCAGAGACACAGTTTCTTGGTGATTCATAGATTAGAAATGTTTTATGGTTATTATGGTCACTTATTTCCTGCAGATTGCACTGAATCGTTAAAATGTAGCTAAGTAAAATAGATTTAATAATTTCAGTTGATCAAGAAATGTTGGATAAGAAATACGCAAATGCAAGCGTTTTGATAAAAAGTTATACTTTGTCCATTTTTTTATTAAACTATTGAACTGTACTAGGGGTGGCTGAAATTAGTGACAAGAATCCAAAAGCAGCCTTAAATTCAATATTTCAATTTGGTGTTAAAAGATGCAGTTTTGACTTATAGTACTAATTAGTAAGGGGATGGAGTCTTGGCTGTTATGGCAGTGGTCTTACTGTGTGCGGTGGAAGTACAGTTCTGTGACACCTACCGCTTGAACACAGCTCAGTTTTTCCATAAAGTCTTTCACATGAGACACTGGTGGTTGTACAGAATCTCTACCAGACCTAGGCTTGCCTTGCCCTTTGCTTTCTTTGCCTAATTGGGATTATTCTAAGAGCATCCTCCACAGGTGCGAAACAGGGAGATGAACAGTCTTTTCATGAGCGTGGCTGTGCATCAGGTCCTGTTGGAATTCATACACCGGCCTTTAGAAAGGCTTTTTTTTTTGCCAAATCTTTGTCTATGCAAAGAACTTAGCACTTGGGTGAAAATGGGACTTGTCATTTCCCAATATCTGAACCTTAGTAAAGCAATTTAATAGCAGATAAATAATGGCCAAAAACAATTGCCAGTCCCTTTCATTGAATCAGGAACAGACAAATGACTACGGCCCTCTTGCTCTGTTAAATTTAAATTTACCTAATGCATTTCTAGAAGATCACGGTCAATCAAAGTCACCGCTTGTTCGCCTGATACAACAAATTTCTGCCTTAGTGAAATTTCTGCATTCGTGCTATATAAGTATATGTAAGAATTGTTTATTAAGTCATTTTTTGTTATGGGACATCATCAAAATGTCACACATACAGTGGCCATATTGATTTGACCAATGAGACAGAGACATTAGTCTTTCCTGTTTATGACTTTGCAAATTATAGGACGATTTAGATTATTTAGATTGTTAGTTACTCTTCTTTGACATCTTTTTCATTCGGTTATTTCCTACTTAAACAATTGAATTTCACAGATTTGTTTGATTAGGTCCTGGAATAAATTGTATATATGTAATTGGGTAAGCAGCTGCTTTTGCAGCTTGAGGTCTAATTAGCATAAGAAATCAAATCAGAGTTTGTTGTATTCAGCTGCTCTCAGTTTTTATATGCTGCTTGCGTTAAACTGTGGAAGCATACTGACCCCGTGCCGTCTGTCCAGTTCCATGCCATGGACACCCTGCACAAGGCCGGCTACAACATGTCCCGGGCAATAGCGGCACTCGTTCCTCAGGGTGGCCCTGTCCTGTGCCGGGACGAGATGGAGGAGTGGAGTGCTTCGGAGGCCAACCTCTTCGAGGAGGCACTGGAGAAGTATGGCAAGGACTTCACCGACATCCAGCAGGATTTTGTGAGTTTGGATTTCCTTGACCTGAGGCCTGGGGGCTCAGTGGGGATGGTTGACATTATGAGTGGAAGCAGGTAGTATAGTGGTTAGAGCTGCCACCTTCCTCCCCCAGGACAGTTTTGAATTTCACCCCCTGCTATAGTTCAGCTTGAGCCCTGAGTTGCTCTAGCAAAAATTACCCAGCTGTATAAACACGTGTAGCATTGTGCGTTATTTAAAACTGCTTAGGAGAATCATGTCAACTGCAGCACATTGCAAATGTATTCATACCGTGACAAAATCCTACATTTTTTATTCAAATGAATACTAAAACTTATTAAAATATTTTGTGATGTAAAATGTTGACTTTTAAAAGCACTGTAGATGTAAATGGAAAGTGCTGTTAAATTAAGGATAGTGATGTAGGTTCTTGGAAAATAGTTACGTTCTCCTTATTTCACCGCATCCACATGGAGTAATGCATACAGTATTTGCCAGCAGAGAGCGTAGTAGTTAAAGACAACCCGGTTGTTTCAAGGAGCTGTGCTGAATTGCACCTGAAACTTTTCTGTTACCTGAATAAAAAATGACAAGTCGCTTTGGATTAAACCGTGTGAACCTAATGATGTTAGTGATGATGACGACGACAAAGGGAATAATGCAAACACCATTATTTTGCTTTGTAGCCAGTGTCCCACGGACATGAACATATTTGTATTAAGTTTCTTTCTTTTACTTAACAGCACAGTAAATATAGAGGCCAAGTTGATGTCTGCATAGTGAGTGGTGTCCCCTAAGCCAAAGTCTGCCCCCTACTGGTGGCTGACAGCAAATGCGGAAAACTGAGGCGTGATGCTGACAGAGGGAGAAGTTTGGCTTAAATCGCTTAATCTGCTGAGCCAACTTTAACTGTGCGCGTCATACGTGTGTGTTCAGTGTCTGAGAAAGGCCTCCCGCTAGGCGGTCTTCTTCAGTCCCACACTGATGAGCACGGTTTCTGATGCAAATCCATTTCTTCCTTCCTTCCTTCTCGTTCAGCTCCCGTGGAAGTCACTAACAAGCATTATTGAATACTACTACATGTGGAAGACAACAGACCGATACGTGCAGCAGGTGCTTTGCTTTATCATGTATTGCTTTAGAATATTGCACTCATATCCATCTGAGGAGTGTCCATCTTTCTGAAAATGTAAATAGCAGTAAAACATTTTGTTAATGTAGTTCCCAAGTTTGCTTTAATGACAGTTCTGTCTCTCATGCTGTCACAGAAACGGTTAAAGGCTGCAGAAGCTGAGAGCAAGCTAAAGCAGGTCTACATCCCCAACTAGTGAGTATCCCACAGTGGCTCAGATGCAGACTGCCACCGTTAACCATCTTGATGTCCCTCATGGATGCATTATGCATTTCTGCTGCCATGTTAGCATTAGCACTGGAGCTGCTGTTTTCTGTGTCATGAGAAAACCCATAGTCAACCAGTTTTTTTCACAGGTCCCAGGAAGACCAATAGCCGCATGTTATACCTGCATACATGACGAATACGTTTGACAGCTGAACCATCTTCCCTGTTTCCCCTAGCAACAAGCCCAACCCTAACCAGCTGAACGTTAACAATGTGAAGTCTGGTTTGGTGAACGGTGCTGGGGCAGTGGTGGGTGCGCCGGGCCAGGCAGCGGGGCTGGGCCGAGCCTGTGAGAGCTGCTACAGTGAGTCACAGCTCGGTTCTGCTTCATGCCTAAAATCATTTCTGCTTTCAAGTCCTTTGTATAGTACCTACCTACTTTACACTGTTAGAAATAGATGTTTCACCTTTTCCCGTTTCCTCGGGCACAAATGTGTTCTTCAGTAATTCTCAGGCCTCTCTTTTCTGTAGCTACCAGCTCCTACCAGTGGTACTCGTGGGGACCGCCCAACATGCAGTGCCGCTTGTGCGCCTCCTGCTGGACATACTGGAAGAAGTATGGCGGCCTGAAGATGCCCACACGGCTGGATGGGGAGCGGCCGGGTCCCAATCGCAATAACACGGTAAACCCGTCAGACAATGTGGCCAATGGAAAGTGACAACGTGGCAAACCTGTCCAACCACAAGCACATTTGAACATATCTAAATGTATGCTAACTGGAATGTAAATACATTTCCAAAATTAGAACAGCATATACCATTCAGCTCCACGAACTGGGTAATCCAGGGGGGTGGGGGACAAACTATAGCAAATTGTGACACTTGCAAAGTACAAGTATTTGTCAGGAATTAAGATGTTTTTGGCTGGAACATGGGAGTTTCACATACTGTCCAATGTTTCTGAAAACATTTTTCTATATTAGCAAAGCCAACGAAAACTTAAAAACTGTAGAAGTGATTTTTAACAGCTTGACAGGCATTTTCATAAAGCTTTGCTACAATGCAGTATTCATTTTGTATGTTGAACACTAAACTTTTATGAAGCATCCCTCTGTTCTCTGTACTTAAAACTTTGTGTTGCTTGAACCAGGTCCTGAATTTACTAAGTTTACCTTGTCTGATTTGCATGAACAAAAATATGGCCTTTTTGAAGGTGTAAAGAACACGTGATGATGGGATTTGCCTTTTAACAGAAACCCTTTAGTTATTAACTTTTGGAGAGCAGCTCTCAACATTCAGCACATGCTAGCAAATTGCTCAGTTTTGAGTCATCAATGTATATATTGAAAGGTTTATTACAGCTGTTTTTACCACAAAAATTCTGTTTGTGTGTGTACTGATTTTTTTTTTTTTTAAATTCTGCAAAGTATACTTTCAAAATTAGCTCTGGCTCTTGATTTTGTCACCGATTAGATTTTTGCTACTACTCGTGAACTGTGAACACTGGAGCGGTGTAGAATTAAGGCTGTCCTGTTACGGTGCTCCCACCTGATCTCTACAGGCTGCGTTCGCTCGACTGTAATAGAAATTTTAAAATGAGAAAAGGAAGTGCAATTATAAATAAACAAAATCGCTGCACTTTTGAAAATGTGCGGCTTGACCCTCTGTAATGCGAAACGCTAACGTACTTTGTTCGAGCGCACCTTACCTCTGTAATTTCACACAGAAAAGTGGTGACGCAAGATTCAACTCAGCAAAGTGTGTGAATCTGCAGCTGCGGTAAACAGTGTCACTGTGCTGTGTTCTCATTGTGTCGCTCCTGTCCTGTGTCTGTCGCAGAGTCCCCACGGCCTGCCAACACGGCACAGCGGGAGCCCCAAGTTGGCTGTGAAGACACGGCAGGCCTTCTACCTACAGACGTCCCAGCTGACCAGGGTTGCGCGGCGGATTTGCCAGGACCTGCTGCGCTCCCGATACCTCGCCCGGCACCCCTACACACCCGTCAACACGGCCGCCATAAAAGCAGAGTGTGAGGCCTCCTTCCTTTGACTGCTGTCTTGTGAGCGCTAACACCTGGGCTATTTGGGGTTTAAGGAGCAAGTTTTCATAGTGAGTCGGGAACCAGATGCCCACACGGTGCAAACTGTCTGTCTGCAAAATTCCTGTAAAAGCTTAAAGAGGAGTGTGTATTTATTGATGGCGGTATTGTGCCCCACCCCTTCCGCACAGTACTGGCTTTCTTCTAGCCACGAAGGTGTCAGGTCTCAACTGTTGGGTTCCATTTGCTGGCAGGTGCCGTGAGGTTGCCAGAGACGCACAAAAATCCAGTTCCGCCCAAGCAGAGCGTGAGGAAGCCACTGGAGTCTGTGGTGCAGTATCTTGGTGAGGGGTGGCACCGTCACACAGGGGCGTGTCGTGGGGCAGTCGGGCACATTGCACTCGTTTCCTCCTGTCTTGATGAGCCTGGGCAGTTGTTCTGTACTGACACACGAAGGCTGTCGAATGCCGTGTGATGCAAGGAAAGGTCATGATTTAAGTTTCTGAAAAAAGCACTTTGTTTCTGTAATGCCCTTTTGTGTTGAGATATATATAGATACACACACACACACACACACACACATATATATATATATATATATAAAACATTTGTATGTATGATACATGGTTAACTAGCTCTGGGTTGCAGACCTTTTTGTTCAACTCAGCAACAGGCTCCATAGAGACAGGATACCTGAATAACTCGACTTGCACCAGGTTGAATAGTAATTGTAGCATTAACCGTTAGTGACCAATATCTCTCCACTTATACGGCTCAGAGGCCCACCCAAGCCCCCCCAAACCAGAACCACCGCGTGGTGCCACCATCTCTACGGGAAGCCTGACACCCATCAAATCCTCGCCCATCCTCAACAACGGCTCTCCCACCATCTTGGGAAAGAGGACATATGAGCAGCACAATGGCCTTGACGGTGAGGGAGGACCAAGAGCTGTCTGGGAATATGCACAGGGAGGGAGGTGGAGGGACAGTGGCTTCAAGTTCACATTTACACACAGATGAACATCCTGTTAGAGTTTTACAACATTTTAAAACGATATTGCGCAAGCTGTGATTTGTGCTATTGGTGTCTTCCGTGGAGCTTGTGGTTTCTGTGCCGTAGTCAGTGTGCTCCCCCTCGCTGTCTGACTGTTGCTCTCACTCTGTCTGATCCCAGCAGAGCGGTTGGCTGCGCCGGTGTAGCTGCAGGCCACAGTCAGTGTTGTCATGGTAACGGGGGACCAGCGCTCGTGTTCAAGCGCACCTCGGCCGCGGTCCCGGGCGTCCCCTGGCAGCCCCTCCCTCTTCTTATTAGACTGCAGGTCTCTTGTATTATGTTGCGGTGTGAAGTTAGGGAAAACACCGTAAAAGTACAGTGTTGTGCTGTGATGCCGAGGTTTACGCTCTAGGTGGTAATGCTGAATGTGAAAGTAAAACCTCTGTTGCTGGTCTGTGGAAACCACAGGAAACCCTGAACTTTCTTTTGTTATTTCTGGCTAAACGAAAAAAGAAGACATATCTTTGTTGCATTAGCTTATATACAAATTAAAACACAGGCAGCACTTTTCTTTGCGCGTTGGTCATTTACGTGGTTTATCCGATTGCTGCTTTATTTTACTAGCGAGGCTATTGGTTTGTTTGTTGGTTTCCGTTTACCACGCGCTTGTGAGTGGAAGTGACTCTCTTATTCGTCACTAACCAAACATTTCTTGAGTCTCGTTGGTCAAATGCCAGCATTGGGTCTCTGTAGCACTGACTTGTTGGTGAATTTGTTGGCCTATAAATGTATATTTTTACTTGCACTGTATTATTTTAGCTTTTCTTTTTCAAGTTTTTTTTTTTTAAACAATTAATGCGTACATTTGTTTAGGAAAGTACTCGTTCTGTCAGTAGGCTGGGATTTAGCAGTGAGGTCTTGACTCCAGTATCCACCAGCAAGAGGAAATTAACTTTGTAGTGATCTATCCGTTGTGTGGATGAATCGTGCGTTTTACTGAAATAATTCAGGACCTTTCAGCAAAGGCACAACAGCAGGAGAGGGATAAAACCTTGAGATGTACAGGTCACAAAGTAACAGCTCTAAACATTCGTAAACATTTAATAGTTTTTGAAATTACGGTGTTGGTGGACCTCACCACTGTCAAGGCTGTACGTTCGCCTTTAAAGGCATAAGCAATTTCATGTCATGTAAGTAATTAATTAAGCAATTAATTTCTCCAAAAAGACGAACAACTGCAGCTCCCCAGCTTCCTTCCTACTGCAGCAAACCGTACATCACAAGATGGCATCGCACAAGTGACTGCTTACAGAACAACTGGCTGATAATGTTTGGGGAGCAGAGAGCCAGCTGAGGAAATGCATCTGTGTACTTTAAGCTTTACCTGGTCAGGAAGCTGACAAAATGAAGTGAAGCAAACGAGTAAGTCGTATTGCTGTGCATCTCCAAGCCAAGCCTGGAGCTGGTTTATTCCCGTCAGCTGTCACTGCTCTGCCACCCAGGTTTTCTTTTCTGTCGCCAGTTTTTCAGCCTCTTTTAAAGTTCCAGGTGTGAAATTTCAGTCCATTCAGCCACACTTTTTACTAGCATATGATTAATTCAGCGTACACACCGCACGTGCTGTTGAATCTCACAGACGCGGGACGGACACATCAGAGAGCCTCTGTGTGCGCAGCCCGTCTTCGGCCAGGCGAGGAGACTGGTGTATCCAGGGAAACGCCCCTCTAATACGGGCAGAACACGGTAACTGCCCAGACAGGTCGCGCGGGATTTTAAAACGTCACGTTGATAAATGTGCCTTTTTCTAGATAAGAGTAATTATGGCGGTAAAACTGGAGCACCTGGAGGTAGCAGTGTTTTTCTTTAGCCAGTCAAACCACGGGATGACTAGATGGCCGCAGTTTGGACTGCAGCCACAACACCATGGTTACCAGAGCTGCTCGTGAAACGGTGTCGCATGACGTCGCCCCACACACGTTCTCTCAGTATGTTTGGCTCTGTCGGGTGAACGTTATCAGTCGAAAGACCTGAAACAGATGAAGCTCGGTGTTCTCCTCGGGTGCTGTCTGTGGTTCTATATGTGTGTTTTTACACAGTGCTTATCGTGCACAGTTTTTTTTCAGCTGGTCTGTGACGTTATTCCATCCTCGCAAACTGCCGGCTTGTTGCTGCAGCTGTGGGGTTCTCAGTTTGGTGGTTGACCTCCACGAGACGCCCTTGACGGTTGATTTGTCTTCTAGCGTGAAGGATCATCTTTCACAAGTCGTCCTTGGCCTCCTCTCGCTCCCGTGTCTCTCTTTAGAACTGGGAACATCTTTGAAAGGACAGCTGTGTTGGGCCCATTTCGAGTAGCAGGGGTTTATTGGGGGCCGGGCAGGACCCGGGAACGGCGCGAGTGAACCTGGGCGACACCTGCGTGGGAACTGCTGTAGAAGACCGGGGAAGACATGACGGCTGCTTTCCTGCTTCATAATCAAATGCCCCGTGAAAAGAACTAGTTTCCAGAAAGCACAGTCATACTTTTCACTGGTTCTGTGTATAACAATTTTGAAATTCATTATTTTGAATTCTCGTGTGTGGATTGACACTGAGATATCACCATTGTAACGTTGGTGAGGGACAGTGACCCTCAGGTGGTGTTTTTCCAGTTCTCTCCGGGTTGTATGAGGGGGATGAGTTGACTTGAACAGTGTTCATTAAATGTATCCATCAGTGTCTGTTTACGTCCTTGTAATCGATCATTTTCTGTCCCCCGCAACGCCTTTGTTGTCCTCCTCACTTGTTTAGCAGAGTCTTGGATGAAAGTAAGACGGAGGCCTGGAACGACTTACGATTTGTTTAAAGCAGCAGCGGCAAAACCTCCGACTCGGTGACGGTGGCGTCGCACGTCTACCTCAAAGGGTTAAGCGAGTGAGATGACGCGTAGGTTGAGAAAACGGTGGTCAGGAATGCACTGCGGGTCAGGTGCCGGGCTCAGAGATGTAGGCGTGTCGCTTATCCTAATCTTCGTGTAACTTGTGCATTTTTCTTCTTCCATCATTCAAGGAACAAAGTCCAAAGCCCTTGCGCCACAGTGGGAGATCGTGGCCAAAAGGTCGTCGGACGCAGGTCGGACCACCGCCCCCCAGCAGGAAGAAGTCCACGAGCTGGACTGACGGTGATGGCGAGCTCCTTTTGGCCAACCAAGAAGTTAGGTAAGCTGGGCGCCGTCTCCTCACGAATGGCCTGAGGCTCTGCTTGTGGGAGAAGTTGAAATGAATCTGAAGTGTTTTCCTCTCATTTTTCCCCACGTTAGCTGGCAGTTTCAGAAGCAGTTTTTGAACGCCACTGACCAGTTTGCAAGGGACAGCACACCAAACAGTTGCCATTTTGCCCTGCAACTCTGGCACTTGAACGAAAGGCGACTGTCCAAGAAGAATCGTCGCCGACGACCGAACGTGTTTTGGCCGGTCCTGCAACTCATCAGAGGACCACGCTTATTATTACTATCATTGTTGCTATTGTCATTGTAATTATTATTATTTTTATTGACTATAATCCTTACCTATGAGTTAACTGTGGAAAAACGAAGAAACTTTTTGAGTTTCAGGAAACGAACTGCCTGTGTACCCTCAGAGCAGGGTAGAAGGACCTTGTAACATAACCTACATGCATCTTTTTTAGCGCGTTCAAAAACTTGATTCAAAAAAGGAGATGAACAGTAAGTTTTGTGACACGATTTACTCCTGTTTCTGTTTGTTCCATTTTCCTTTGGGAGCTTTTAGTTTTCTTCTGTTTGTGAGTTGGCCGCGTCCTTTGGCCCGCGAGGTTTAACTTATTGAGACGAAAAATGAAATGTGCTGTTTTTCTACCTTTTTCACAACCGATGCATCTGCGCTCCAATGATGTAATTAAGAAATAAATGGATCTTTCTCTTTTATGATTACATGTATTGTAGACAAGGTTGCTGGTTCCCCCCCCCCCGGTAAACTTAAAACTGTCACACTGGACTGGCAAAATGATTTAACCTACATACACAGTTGCTGTTTACGCTGTCGTGTCCTAGTTGCAGTCAGTTGACGTAAAATCAGGTTACGCCATGGATTGAGAAGAGGTTGCAAACAGTCAGAAATCTCTCTAGAAGGGTCCCGTAACTGTAAGGATCACGGTGGTGCTTCTGGGAAACACTTTAACGTCTGTTAGTCGCCGCTCTTCAGAAATGCAGAATGTGCCCGGTGCGTCTCTCTTCCTGCCGAGTCCGTTGTTGAAGCCCGACTTTGCCTTGTCGATAAACCGAAAAGTTTGTTTTTGGTTCCACCTCCCCTTTGTGACAGCCGGTCGGATAAACGACGAACGGCTTTCCAGACCGCCTTTGTTTCTCACCCCGTGTTCGTCTATCTAATTCACCGTGTTTCTCGGTCCTGGCTGAACACGCAGCGGGTTCCACTCTTCACCGTCTCCGCCGTCGTTCGGTCACGTGGAACCCTGAGGGCGAGACGGCCAGCGGTTGCCTTCTGCTGGAACCTGGGCGGTTTGATGGGGCGATTCCGCTCACGTTCAGGCCTCCATTGGCACAACAAGCCCGGCGTGTTCTGCTGCTTGGACCTCTGGTCACCATCTGGCCCTCGTTCAAGCCATAAAAGGCACTTGAGCCAACTGAGGTATTTAGGTGCCTCCGAAAAGTGCCCCGAGTTTGTTTTGTTCTCTGCGATCTCCTGAAGGACAGAGAAGGAGCACGGTTTGTGCGCCAAAACTTCACTTTCCAATTCTGGCAAAACATGTATGCGAAAGTTCAGGCCTTAACTGCTGTGACAAATGCAGCTTCCTTCTAGGCTCAGAACATCTTCCTTACAGAGAACGATGTTCATCCTGCTCTGATGGAGGTCCACTTGACACAGGCCAGGAAAAGTTCAGCCAAATGGGTTCTGCTCACTCGGGAAGAACTACGATCGGTGGGCAGATGCTTCTCCCCGAAACCTAACCCACCCAGGGGTGATGCTCACTACTGTTTCTCTGCTGAAATATTCATACGACAGGCAGGGCTGCTGCGCCTGCTGTGGTGAAACGCCGATAACGCACGACGCGCTCGGGTCTGCTCAGGCCCCTCAACTTTGAGTAACCAGGTAGCGTTGCGTTTGGATGTTTTTTGTAACCGAGCTTCTGAGATTCTGGAACCTTCTTAATCCGTTTCGCCCTCGGCCTTGCTGGTAAATATTCCGCTTGCCGCAGTGGTAACGGAACGCGGGGAAGACCGAGTCGGTTCAACTCGCGGAGTGACGTGGCCGCGGTCGCGATGGAGCCGCAACGCCGTTCTGCCGCTAGACGTGCCCTGAGGCGGCCGTTTTTTACGCCAAATCTTTCTACTTCAGTGTGGATAAGAAGGCCCGTTGAGAAGGTTTTCCCGAGATGGCGGCCCAGAAGAAGGCGCCGTAATCCTGGCACCGCCACGTCACCCCCGACGGCTTACGCTGGCCTGCCCCACCAGTAAAGTTGTGGTTTAACTGCGCTGGGCAACGCCGAGCCCTTCGCGGCCGCCTTAGTGTGCCCGTTTTTACAGGGCGGCGATGGTGGTATTTCACGAAACTCGACCCTGGATTTTCGCTCTTTCACTAACTAGCTCTGCTTCCTCATTTCCGGAACGGGAAAATAAAGTGGTAATCCCTTCCATAAATACCTTCTGAGCAGATGTCAAATACTCCTCCTTTTCATTCTACGCGTGGATTAAACGTGTAGAAGAGGAACGAGTAACAGCTGCGCTTGGCGCGATTCCTGTTAACCCGAGTCCGACCCGCAGCCGGGCTCCTCTGCTTCTGCGGACGCCGAGTCTCAGAAACGCTAAAGCTGACCTCGAGCAGGTCCTGTATCTCCTGCGCTGGGGCGCTCGGGCTGTACTGAGACAGTAGGTGCTGGGCTGGATGGTCTGAAGGTTGTGGGTTTGAGTTGCTCCACACTTGCTCTGAACTGATGCTGTAATAAACGGGCAAATGAAGGTAAAGCTGAGTATGTGGCGCTACGAGGCGTGTTAAAGGAGGAATAAGAAGAAGAAGCACCGCAGAACCTTCCTTCTGCCGCATTTTCACAGCTGGAGCCGGTAGAAGTAAAGGTCGTGTTTATAAGGTGTTTCTCTTTAGAAATGAATCTTCTCGACACTCGCTGTCATCTGCACAGCGACGTCGGGAACTTGTTCGACTCGGACCGAACGCAGCCCCTCCGGCAGGCCGGCCGGTGACGCCGAATCCGGAGCCGAAGCGGTTAAGCGGGACCCGGCAGCGGCGGCTCGGCAGCCAATGGCTGCGGGGGAGCGGCGCGCGCGGGTGGCGCAGTGGAGGGAAATGTGTCAGATGCCGCCGAGCGGGGGGGGGAACCGCGCTCCTCCCGCCGCCGCCGCCGCCGCCGCTGCTCTTCGAGCCCCCGCTTCATCCCCGCGTTTCTCCTCGCCGCTCAAAATCGCCGCCGAGGGGCTGCGGCTGCGGCGCTGAACCTGACCGGGCCGTCCGGGCGCCGCGGGGGTTCTGGCCCATGGTTCCCCGCAGCATCACGCAGCACAGCGGGGGCGGCCGTGTGGAGAGAGAGGTGAGTGGGGCAGACGGTGCGTGAGTGAGTGAGTGCGTCTGATCCCGCAGCCCGGAGTAAAGCCCTTTTCCCCGGCGGAGCCGCACTCACGCACACGGTGGGCTCGAGGGCGTTTGGCGCAGATGTGACCCGCGCTGCGCCCGCAAACTGTCTCTTTCCAGCCCTCGCAAGATCCCCTGTTTAGTGGGCAAACCGAGCCGCTCGGTCTTCCTGCGGTTTCCCGCACATCGCGAACCGCCCGCCGCGCTGCCGCGGAACTGCGTGTTACGCGGGAGCGCCGAGGGTTTTGCTGCGGGGGCCCGGCGGATCTGCCCACGACCGGCGCGGTGATGCTGCGGTCCTCGCTGGCGCTCCGGCGGGCCTGCGCGCTCCCCTCTGCCGGGCCGCCGGCTCGCTGCCTGCCGGCGNCCCGCCGCGCTGCCGCGGAACTGCGTGTTACGCGGGAGCGCCGAGGGTTTTGCTGCGGGGGCCCGGCGGATCTGCCCACGACCGGCGCGGTGATGCTGCGGTCCTCGCTGGCGCTCCGGCGGGCCTGCGCGCTCCCCTCTGCCGGGCCGCCGGCTCGCTGCCTGCCGGCGCCTGGGACGCGGACGAAACACGTCCCCCAGCGGCCAGACCACCCGGTACTAAGGTGTTATTTCTAATGTTTTGGTTCCTTTCAAGCCGGCGGCAGGTGACGGGTTGAGCTGCAGTGCGTCACGTAACCCGAGGACAAGTGACCCTACAACCTTTTCAGTGACTCGCGGTCCCACGAAGGCCGCCGCCGCTGTCCCGAAAGGAAGTTTCCCCTTCGGACCGGGCGGGTTTCTCGTCGCTCTCGGGACGGGGCTTGAAGGTGACGCGAGGCGCCGCGGGGACAGGTGCGCAGGTCCACGGTTGTTCCCCACCTTCGCCGGGCACAAACCGGCCTTAATCCTTGAGACGTGACCGAGGTTCAGGGTTGGTCTCGCCAGCAGCCGCCTTCTGGCCGCACACAGATCCAGCAGGGCTGGACAGAAGACGACTGTAGCGGAAGCTCAGGCTCAGCGAGGCCAGGTTTGCTTTTCCTCCAGCTTCCTCGTTCCTCCATTGGAGATCTGCTGCTCAGGTGAGTTGCTGACTATCGATGCCAGAAGTCTCTTTAATGGACTATCATCCTGCTCCCTCCTCCCGGGGGTTGGCTGCTGGTCAAAGTGATCGTACCGGAGAAACAGTTAGTGGACCCTTCTTCTTCTCCGTCTTGCTCGCTGATGGAGCTCTGCTGCACCACAGTCCCATGTCGGCGTTCCTTCCCAAAGCTTGGTGGTGTTTATCGTTCCCCCGTTGTCCTGCTCCTTCCCCCTCTACCTCTTCATCCCGAGTCGCCGGGAAATTAAGGCAAGCGAGTGTTTCCGCCTGACTGTGTCCTGCTCACTTGTGGACCACGGAAGGTCTCGGGTTCAACTGTGACAGAAGCAAATCCTTTCTTCTGCTTTCTGGGAGCTGGTAACTCTGCTCACCATGAGTGACAGGGCAAGCGAAGCAGTTGAGGTTGAGGAAAGGAAAGGCCCGGTGACACGCTGACAGGGTAAAAGCGGGTTCCTCGGTGTGCGACTTCCCCGTCTGGGTTGCGTGAAGGTCAGCTGTGTTGAGAGACAGCCTGTCTGCGTGAGCAGCGCGGCGTCACATGCAGACAGATTAACTTAGTTCTGTTGATATTAAGTTTTATTTCTTCTGTTTTGAATCCGTCGGGTGATGCGGGGCTGATCCGCGCACCTCCCTCGCCAACTCGCTACCGTTAACTGCTTGTTCAGGTCAGGTTCACCGGGGCTCAGAACCTCCAACGTCGTCACCGGAATCCCTCGTGCGCCTGAAAGGCCCAAAGAGGTCCGGCGCTGGGTCCCCCACGGCCATTGCTAACACAGCAGAAGGAAGCAGCGCCGCGCCGCCGAAGGTGGGTCGCCCGGTGCGAACTCGCCATCGCCCGCCCCCCAGGGGGGAGCGTAGTGGGGAACGCGCTGAGATGAGATGAACATCTTGCCGTAGACTTGAAAGTGGCCTCTCCTGAGCGCCGCGGCCTCCTCGGGCTGAGTGGCTCGCCGGGGGTCCCTTCCAGCAGAGGATGAAGCAGTGAGCCGATGCCTGAAATAAGGAGACGGTGGGAGATGTCGAGCCGCTCGTGGAGCTTCGGAATACATTAGCAGCGCGCATCTCCACGCTCTTCTGATCTGCGTTCGGTCGAGGGTGGAGGTGACGCCGTCGCTGTCGAGTCCCCCTGGGTGACGCGTGCAGCTCTGTGCCGATGCCCCCGGCGCGTCGGGGGAAAACCGGGCTTTGGGGGGGGTGGTGGGTGTGGGGCTGGAACCCCAAGTTAGCGTGAGCCTCAAGGGTTAGATGGAGGGAACAGTGAGGCTGGGTTGTGGAGCCTCTCTGAGGGTCATTTTGAAGGCTGCTGGTCTGAGGGCGACTGTGGGGACTGTTATTCAGACAGGACCACTTAGCTTTTGGACAGACAGACAGCACTAACTTGAACAGGAGAAGAAAAGCTCTAAACTGATGTCCCGGTTTGTATGAAATTCTGCTACATTCATTCGTTTTGTTTGTTTTGTTTGTTGGACACTTTTCTGCAGTGATGACTTACAGCGATTCACCCGCTTGTGCAGAAGGCTAATTTTTACCGAGGCAGTTCAGGGTTAACACTCTGCGCGAGGGTCCTAGAGCAAGACGTGGGATTCAGGCCTGGATCCTTCAAGGTGGCTCCTCAGCCGCCCGTGAGAAACGACGTGATGCAAGAGAAGCCGAGAAGAACGAGCCGAATTCTTTCCTTTGGGAGCAGGAGAGGGTGTCGCCTCCCAGTGTTTTTCCTCCGTGAGAAAATAAAGACCTTTGTTCAGAATCACGTGTAGAACGACCCCCCCGTCCCCCGACCCACACGCACTCCTGGAGCGTTCGCTGTCGGCCTGCTATTCGAATTAGTTCTCTTTCCACGTCATGCTAGAAAAAACCCGCAGATGAGGTTTACCGGGGAAGGAGAATTAACAGGTGAAAGTGACCTTTACGCTGAATAAGTGCGTCGTACTTTACAGTCGTACGTCGTGGATGTTCTCCTCGCCTCCGTGGCCGACCGGCCGCCTTTTCGGTTCGTCTTACACAAGTCACTTTGGTTCATTCAATACAGTCAGGTGGTCAGGTGACCCCCCGGGGGCTTGGGTTGCCCTCCTGAATGGAGCTGAAGCTTGATTCAGTTTGAAGCTGTCAGCTGCTCTTCAGATGACTGTAATGGATGGGGGGGGGGGGTGACTAGTTTCCACAGGTCCTTCGTCAAGCCGCTTCTTTTACACAAAGCAACGAAGATGCCTTCAAAAACCCAGGAGCACGTTTGCTTGGTCCTTCATCACAGGTGTAATTGTTCTCCTGGCGTTGGCCCGCCGGGGGGGGGACTTTGTGCCCCCAGTGAAGAGAAAAGCAGCATCAACAGAGTGGATCAGTACCCGCCTGCATTTGGGATGCGCTCCGCATGTGTCCCTGTGCCGTTTTCCCCGGTTCCCCTGAGAAAAGGTGCTTTTCTGTAGTTGTGAAGCGTGGTTCTGCTGGGCCGTGTTCGCCGTTACGCCGTCGGCCCGGACGAGAGGTTCCGCAGAGCACTCTGCGCGTAGCTTCCGCTGGAAGGGCACCCGGAGAGAAGGAAGTGGTAAAAAACCTCCTTCCGCTTTATTCGGGCACGGCGCGAAGTCGGCCGTAATTTCGGATTAACGTGCACGGCGGGGGGTGGGATACGGCCCTCGGCCCCTACACGCCCACCTCTCCTTCCTTCTCCTCTTTGTGTTAATCCTCTGCTGTCTGTTTTATAGCAGGACTTTGGTCACAGGCTGTGAAAGGTGTCGATGTTCCACGTGTGGCGTGTTGAACGTTCGCCGGGTTTCCCGCCGACCGAGTGTCGCGTCTTTAACGCCTCAGGGTTGTGTTTTCCCTTCAGCTGTCCTTGAGGGCCGCACGCCGCTCCGTGTGAGACGGCCCCCGGCGTCGCTCTCCTAATCTCCGCACGCCACCCAACGCGCCCCGACCCAGCAGCCCTCAAGGTAAACGTCTTCATTTGCCTTTATTTAATTCTTACATCTTCTCACCGGCTTCCTAAATTCCATCTATTTACGCAAGTCGGGTTACTGGGGGCCCTAAGCCACAGTCCTCTCGATCCCATCCGGCCGAGACGCGCCGCCGTGGACGGAGAGGCTCACAAAGCAGGGAGATTGGAGCGTGAATGTGACCTCCGTCCATCAGCGCCAAGAAACACTAGACCCCTCATCTGTGTGGAGGGGTCCTCTGGGATATTAAATCCACTTTGTTTTGCCCGCTGCTCTAACCCTGCAGCTTCTCCTCGGAGTCCAAACAGCGTTTCCAGGAAATCTTCACGCGCTGCGGCTCTTCTGCAGCGAAATTAGTCCGTTTCACCGCATGTAGAGAAAACGCTGCAGTGGCCCCCGCCGACCCGCCGACAAGGGTGACGCGTCGCCGGAGACGTCACTTACTGGCCTGCAAACTTTAGCTTTACCGTTAAGGGTGAGGCGTACAAGCCCCTGACCCCCCGTGAACGGGTGGTGAAAGATAGCGGGAGCGGAGAGCCGAGAGACCGACGCCCCGGAAAGCCGATGCCCTTTACGCTGGCGTGTCACACGCTCCGTTTTTCACGGTGTGTGTTTGGGGGGGGGGGGGCAGCTCGGTCCACACATCATCACTCTGTTTTCCACACAGGTCTCCATAAGGACCACACAACCGTTAGATTTGTCGGTAGCGTGAAAACTGACCGTGAATAAGTTGTTTTTATTAAACGCTGTGTTTTTCCATACAGTCTGATATGTTGTACCCAGGTTTCCCGCTTTTTTGAATCATCGATCTGTTTATGGAAGCGAATCCGCTTGGATCGTTTTCAGGGTTGCGTGGAACTGCTGTACGTTTCTTCTAGTCACTTCTCACCCCCGACACGCACGTGTCTGCGCCTCAACCGAGGTGTTTGTGTTACGACTCGGAGCGGTAAAGTCCGTCCAACCTGCTGACGGCAGCGTGAGTCCCGCCTTTCGCACAGGGCCCCGGGGGTCGTGCCGGTCGCTGTTCCCACGCTCAGTACGAAGCTTTGCAAACTTCCTGGTTGCGAGTTGAGCGTTTTAACCGCAGCAGCGTCTGCACGCGGACGATGGAGCACAAAGGGTACGGTAAGACGGCGCGAGGCCGGAAGTCGGGCGCGTTCGACCCGGTTATGCAGAGCGGCCACAGGAAAGCCACTCGTGGTCCCCGCAAATCCGCATCGGGCACCCGCTTTGTCCCCCGTGGCGTTTGTTTTCACAAAACCCCCCGCGTTTTGTTTATTCGCCGACGTGGATCGCCGTGCACGACTTAAGTAAAATGGTTTCCGTGACAACGGTTTGCATGTCGAAGTGGAAACAAAGGACTGTGGCTGATTTCACTCAACACTCGATAGTGTTGTTCCCACAACGACGCTGCTGCGCTAAAAGGGAAATTGGGGGTGTTTTTAAACAGTTCTTCAAAAACCTCCATAATATTTCTCACATGAACTTTGTTTTGGTGAATAACCCACCCCCCCCCATTCCTGCTCGTCTGCGTTCCCATAATGTATACGTTTTAACATCAGCCGTCGTCCACAGGTCGCTCCTGCTCGCCGTCCTCGGCGGAGGCTGTGGTTGTCATGGCAACCGCGGGTCTGCCGGAGCCGCTCACGCCGCTCTCCCGGTGGTACCTGTACGCGATCCACGGCTACTTCTGCGAGGTCATGTTCACGGCAGCGTGGGAGTTCGTGGTTCACTTCAACTGGAAGTTCCCCGGCGTGACCAGCGTGTGGGCGCTCTTCATCTACGGCACGTGCATCCTCATCGTGGAGCGCATGTACCTGCGCCTGCGCGGCTGCTGCCCCGTGCTGCTGCGCTGCGTCATTTACACGCTGTGGACGTACCTGTGGGAGTTCGGCACCGGGCTGCTGCTGCGCCAGTTCGACGCCTGTCCCTGGGACTATTCCCAGTTCCGCTACAACTTCATGGGCCTCATCACGGCCGAGTACGCGCTGCCGTGGTTCTGCGCCTCCTTCATCGTGGAGCGGCTCGTGATCCGGAACACGCTGCGGCTGCGCTTCGACGAGCAGGCCGACCCCGGCGCCCCGGCCGTCGGCACCGCCAACGGCTACGTGAAGGTGGACTGAGGGTCCGGCCCGCCCCCCGTCGACCCGACGCAGCAGAGGTCTTGGGTGGGGAAGAACACGCTCGAGTAAGCGCCTCACATCCTGGGAGGCAGACTCCCTCCCCCCCACACCCCCAGGTGAGGATACCTGGGGCCGAGGCGGCGGCTCCTGCCACCTCCGGGCTTCTGCCGTTTAACTGTAATTCCGACGGAAACAACTGTACGCGTCCAAAAAGAAAAGCAATCTGTTCTCGGAAAAAATGAATATGCATTGTAGTCTTTAGTGCTGTAAACAAACACGTTCTGATAAGACTTCTTTTTAATTTTGGAAATGTATGTACTGTACCGTTTATGAATATTTATCGAAAGCAGTCATGTAGCTTCAGATGTTCCTATATGAGGTAGATATTTACCCGGATCCATCCATAAACGCCGCATTATACTTGAACTGAGTCTCATCTTGAACCTTTTTGTATAAACAATAGAATTTTGATGCTTGAAGATGCATGGAGCTCGGAAAGGTTTTACCTCCCAAAGGAAAACTGTCTGTTTTATACTGTAGGATATTTAGATACATTCAAGAACATCGGTGAGTTTTTAAAGACCATTTTTAAAGTCACGCAGAGGACGGCAACAGTAACAACTGGCGGTTTTGTGCCTCGACGTTACGCTGCAGCCGCTCCGGTTGAGGATCGGATCAGATCCAGCGGTTTGGATGGAAAAAAGCGGAACGAAAGAGAGCAGAAGGTGCGGCAGGTAACAGAGGGTGATAATGGTGCTACGAGAATTTCTGTGGATGTTCCAGACACTCGCGTTGACAAAGGTGGTCTGATGCGGAGGCAGAAACTCCGTCTCACGCGAAGCTAAACTGTACCTGAGCGACAACTTCAGTGGAGGTGAAGACCGAGAGCCAAGAAACACGCAGATCGCAGCCGCCGCCCGGAGCCGAGGTGGGCAGTCCAGTCCAGTCCTGTCCNTCTGATGCGGAGGCAGAAACTCCGTCTCACGCGAAGCTAAACTGTACCTGAGCGACAACTTCAGTGGAGGTGAAGACCGAGAGCCAAGAAACACGCAGATCGCAGCCGCCGCCCGGAGCCGAGGTGGGCAGTCCTGTCCTGTCCTGTCCTGTCCTGTCCTGTCCTGTCCAGCTGAAGGACAGTGGCTGCAGGCCGCCTTCATGATAAATCACAGCAACAGCGGGTCTGTTCAGACCTTTCTCAGGTTTAGTCCAGCCTTCATGCCGCATTTTAAACCCGAACTTGTCCCGTACCGAGGCGTCCGTGAATAGCGAAGGACGAACAGCCTAGAGGACCGAGCTTCAAGAGTTACCAGCGTTTGTCCCACAGGGAGGAAGACCAGACAGGTGGACTTTCTCACGTTCTCTCAGAATCCCTCAGGTGTCTGCGGTGATGTTTCTTCGCCGGAGCTGGAAACGGCAAAAAGGCCCATTTTCCCGTCATCTCAGAAACCGTCGTGTTTCCATCCGCGCTCCGTGTCGTGTCCTTTGTCCGTCCTGTGGGAAACGGCCTCATTCCCGGCACCGCTGAGGACAGGAAGAGTGACGGACTCTAGCGGCCCGAACGTTTGCTCGGTTGGGTTCCCTTTAAGATATTTATTCTAAATAGCACTGTCTCTTGAGCTACATCTGCGGACTATTTCCACGTGCCTCTGCTAACCCTCCGCTAACTCTTGGCTTCTGTGTGTCGGTTTTGGCGTTAGACGAGTTCTAGAAGGTTCTGTGAAGGAGGAGCACTGGGAGTGAGTAATAAACCTGAGGGCTCATTGAGGCGCCCGTCTCTTCCAGCGTTTTAACGTCGCTGTGCTTGTGGTGAAGGTTTGGTTGCTGATCTCACTCAGAAGGCAAACGTGTGTTTTGTTTGTTTTTTTTTTTGTTTTTTTTTTCCCCCTCCTGTCATTTGGATCTGTCATTTTGGGGGATTTAAATACAAGAGAGTAACAGGAATATATTTATTTGTTTGTTTCAATCTTAATTTTGGTGTAGAGAATGGAGAGTATGATGTATTTCTTCCCGAAGACTGTATGCATGCGAAGAAACACCGGCGTTTGTCTCTGCGTGGCTCTCAGTTTCTTTACTGATCTGTTTGATTCTTCTCTAATATTAAAGCGCAAATTTTTAGATTCTGTGAGTAACAACAAGTTTGAATACTATACTGTGTATGAGTTCTTCTTTGTTTGGAAATAAATTGATTCGGTTGATCCAAATATTCAGAATCTTTTCTCTGTGTAATAAGTAAACAGTCAGCAGGTGAACTTAGTACCTTTAAAGTCGAACCATTTGCCCTACAAGCAGCGTTTCGAATCTCTGCCCCATTTGCAAGCTAAGTATAAATTATCCCAGTTTGTGCTCAAATAAATGAGCCCAGCGGGATGTTTGCTTTACTGTTGGGTTGGTCTAACAAAATCCAGTCCGGTTAGTAGGTTATGATTTTAACGTATTTCTGTTGTCTGCTGCAGTTTGACTCGCAACTGAAACACTTTTTGCAGGAGTTTCTCCACAAACTCGTCTCATTGCTTAAAGTAAATAAAATGACAGAAAAACGTCAGAAAAACTTTCTGGGTGCCATCAGTTTGAGTGCCTGAACTCATACTGACCTCACGTCCTACTTGTGACTGAGGATGAAAACAAAAGGAGAGGATGAGCCCAGCAGTGCGGCGTTTGGCAGAATCTGCTCTTGGTTGCCTGGTCTGTACAGCAGCGAGAGAGCAACAGAAGACCTGGACCTCGAGCTGTAGGTTGAGAAGGTGGGTAGAACGGGGGTAGATGCTGCTTCGGGGACGACTGCTCGTCGCTTTCGAAAACGAACTGGGGGGAAAAACCTGTCGGGCAGATTTTGCGATAGTGCTGAGAGGAACTGTGGGGGGAACTCGGTCGCCACGTTGCTGGTGTCCACCTGGTTGGGTGATGTTGGGCGCCTCTCTGGGGAAGAGTGAGACGACACCCTGGCCTGACGGAAGCGTGCGGTCAGTGAG
Organism: Arapaima gigas; assembly: GCA_900497675.1. Taxonomy (NCBI): domain Eukaryota; kingdom Metazoa; phylum Chordata; class Actinopteri; order Osteoglossiformes; family Osteoglossidae; genus Arapaima; species Arapaima gigas. Next base: position 76,337 of record UFQX01001071.1, read on the forward strand.
TTGGTGTTTTTTTTTGAGACCCTTGGATTAAAACGCGCGGTGGTCGCGCTTCCTCATCGTGGGCCTCCGTCCTCATCGGCGGCCATCGCTGCGCCGTGTGCTGCTGCAGCGCCGCTCCTCACCACCAGGTGCCGCTCGACCCCTGCAGAACACTGCGCTCGGCCCGCTGTGGAGGAGCAGTGATTTGTGGGCTTTGGGTCGCAGCCCAAGTTCCGGTGCAGAGCGGCACTGAAGCGGAGCTTTTTTCTGCAGTGCGGTGAACATCAGGTGGGTCCCGTAACCGCTTTTTCACTTTTACCCGAGTGCAGTGTGAGGACAAAAATACTTTAACTCAGGTGCACGTCCGTCACTCCTTTGTTCTGCAAAGTTCACATTTAAGGTTTTAACTTTTATTTCCACGAGACGACAAGCGGCTGTTGTCCGCTGTCGGTCACGCTTACCAGGGCCAATGAAAACACACGCTCACTGTCAGCTGACTTTCTCTTGCTCTCATTGGCCCACTTTGCTGGGAAGGAGCCCAATCAGAGCTCGAGCTCTGTGGCGTCCCGCCCCGACCGACATTTCCGGAAAGGTGTCATTTCTGTTGTGGGAAGTCGGTTTAGTTTCACTTAAACGTCATTTTTCGAATTACGTGTCCGCTGAATCACTCGTTTCACTAACTTAACTTTGTGGATTAACAGGTCTCTGCAGTGACACCAGCTGCACACACCCCGCAAGCGCCGCGCTGACGCCGTTTTTCACTTTAACTTAATTTCTGTAGCGAATTTTCTGCTTAAAGGTTCGATGATGTGACCCCAGTAATGGAGTCATCGAACGGTTACGTAAGTTGTAGTGACCACAGCACGCTGCCCCCCGAGCTGTTAACTAGGTAAACCGGCCCTCTGGACACTAACTACCATCACTAACCAGCAGGCCGGTGTCAGCACGACTAACGTGGTTCTTGTGACTCCCCCACTTTAGCGGCTCTCAGGAGGTGACTGACCGCAGTGTTCGCTGCTGACTAGTCCTGCACCGCTGCCCAGGTGGGTAACTAGATAACTAGCCAGTCAGCTGGACTAACTGTGACCGACCCGCCGGGGTTCCGCCACTCTTCTGAGCATCTGAACCGGGCATCTTCTTTCTTACTGCCTGCTTGGCTTTGCCAGTTTGGTCACCAGGAGGTTGTCTGTTCTAATCCCCGTCCTGCCCCTGCTGTGTTGCCTTCCCTGGATTTTTTCAGTGTAAACACCGGTGTTTTTTGTGAATAATGTGCTCGACTTGGCTAGTCTGCCCACCTGTGGTGATCGTCGATGTCTGACGGTTCCTGCAGGTACACGGAGCAGAAGGTTCTGGTCTCATTTTTTTGTGCATCTGAGAGCAGTTTGTCGAAGTTCACTCTAATGTACCTACGGGGCTGTGCGGAGGGCTGGACCGCGCTGCTGCCGAAGGAGCCGTCTGCTGGAACGCCAGAGAAGAACGAGGTGAGCTCAAACGTGAAGAGCCATTCTGGGTGCTGAGATGGAAGCCTCGTAATGAAAATCACGGCTGTTATTTAAAGCTTTAATCTCGGACGGTTTTGTCTGAAAGCTGTCTTTGGAGCAAGCGGAACACAGATAACACCTCCTGTGTTCAAGGTAAACCAAGGAGTGTCTTTTCACTCTCGGTATCAGCTGGTCTGAGTGCAGGAGACCTTCTGTGCGATAAACGGCTGCCTTTGAATAAACCGTGTTGGGCAACGAGAGACCACCCTCCGCAGCTGGGGCAGTGGCACAAGGTGTAGAATGGGTGTGAGTTTGGAAAGCCCCCCCCCCCAGGGCCCAGGACAGGTCGTGTGAGAGGCGCCAGCTGGACCACGGCAGGTCTCTGAAAGCAGCCGGTTGGGCCTCGGGGGACTCCTGCAGAGTGTGAAGTCGGGGGAGAAAAGCTCTGCCACTCGGGTATTAACGTGAAGAACCCCGACTCGACGTCCCCCCCGCCCTGCGAACGCGCGATTTATCCCTCCCCAGTGGAGGATCCGCACCGCTGCGGCGCCGGCGCTCGGCCCACCACGTTCACCTTCCCTCCAGGACTTCTTACTTTGTTTTCTGTTTCCCGGTTTAAAGTTGTCCTCGATCGCAGCTCCTGCGTTTGCTTCCCCCTCCCCTACGCCCCCCCCCGCACGTCTACAGTAGTGTTTCAGTGTGTTTGGCTGCGTGGTAAACAAGCGAAGTTGTATGTTAGTTAAACCTGTTCAACTACAGTTACATGAGTAGTCTGAGCCAGCGATAGTGCCGTCATCCCCTGCGAGCCTCCTCTTCTCTGGCAGCCGTCACCTTTTAAGGTGTTTTCAGCGAACAGCCTGAGGATGTTGCTTTTGTCCGCCTGCCCTTACATAAGTGTGAGCCGGTTGCCCTGCCCGTATGTGGGTCACTGGTGTGTCTCTTTAGATCCTTTAATTGTGCCTCTGTCGTCACTCGCCGGGTTCCGCTGTCAGCGCCCCCGGCAGAGCAGGTATGAGTTCACCTGAACGAAGGCGCGGCTGCCGTCCGACGCTCGGCTGCGCCTGTGAGAGCCCGTCTGTCTGCCCTCCCTCCCGCTAGCCTGGGGGGGGGGCAAAGATGAGGAGGTAACATGCGACCGGCGAGCGCTCCCCCACGCAGAGATTGGATCTCCTGGGTCGAGTTTTTTTTGAAAGCGCTCCAGGCATGTGAAGTGACATGGCAGCCGCACCAGCTCGACTGCATCTTTCTCCCAAAAAGGGGCGAAACGAATGTGTTTGCTGGAAGCGTCCTCAGTGGGGGGGGGCTGTACAGCACCGGGCCTTCGCTGCGCAGCGGTGGAGCGCGAGACGGGCGTCACGCTACATTAAAGGGGAAATGAATTGCTCCACCGACAGAGGCAGCGAGGCCAGGCATCCGGACCGAGTCTCCGAGCTGTTTCCTCGATGCGGGTTAGAAAAATAACACAGAGGAAAGAGAAGAAACAGAAACGCTCTTGCGACGTTATTGTATCGGCTCCTGAAACTGCAGCAGAGTGGAAAGCTGCGCTATGCGTGGTGACGTGGTGGTGAAGGACACGCGATGGCAAACTGTTCCGTCCCTTTAGAAGAGCGTAAAATTGGCCTCCATGGGGAAAAGCGCAGAGGACAGTTTCCCCTGAACGAAAGTCCAGCTTTTGCCCGCGTGTCCTGGGCGGACCTCCCACCGTCACGGTCCCGCCTGCAGCAACACCCCAGGCTTGTGGTTTGAAACGTGTGAGAGAAGCAGCGGCGAGGGCCGAAAGCCAGATGGTGCTGCCATTTTGAGTGGAGACAGTGAGGTCCTCTGCCCTCTCGCGCCTTCGCCGCGTCCTTTGGTCGGGGCCCTTGTCTCTTCTCGACGTACCCGTCCGTTGACGTAAGCGCTCAGAAACGCTGGCAGACACGTGTGGGACAGACGGCAGAAGAGGCCGTTTGCCCCGGTCACTTTGTGTGGTGATGAAGGGCTCTTTGTTCAGGGGGCCGCTTTGTTTAGCGGTAGCGCTGCCGTATTGTGTGTGATCCACATTTACCGCTGAAGGTGCTGCTCACGTTAGAACCACACTCTTTATTGCTCCGTTGCAGAATTCCAGATGGTCCCGTGCAGCGCCGTCGCTCGCTGTGTAGCGACCGCAGGGGTGAGCGGTGGGAGGCGCAGCGCAGCGCGGTCACGCTCTCGAGTTGGATTTTTCTTCAAGGTGGCCCACATGTTAGTTACCGATCTCTCAAGGAACATGTCAGCGTTGCCCTTTTCTGCTGCAGCGTCAGCTCACACACAGCTAAGGATGGAGTTTTTACGGGTAAAAAGATGGGAGGAGCAGTTGCTGTGTTTACCTGGGCGGCTGCATAAACACAGATAATTGATGTTTAATCCGAGAACAGAATTTGCCGCTTCAGTCAGGAGATTGGCTTGAACACGTGGTTGTTTAACAGCAGCACGTTTGAGGAGTTTAGGCGGAAGGAGGGCGTCGCCGCTAACAGGAGGCCCTCGTGCAGTCGCTCTCGCTCGGGCAGCGGAACATCGCTTCCAGTTGGCTTTTGTCTCCGGACCACGAGAGGGGAGTCGCGAAGCCAAGCCTGTCGACGGCGTGCTGTGATGCGGTGGCGTTTCTCCACGTTCTCCTCTGGCCCGCGGTGCTGTCCCGCCGCTTCATTCATTCGGCGGAAAAATAAATGATAATTACATTCTGTTATACCTGGCGTCCACCCAGGGGAAAAGTCAGTCATCGCGCCACCTGGAAGAGGTTTGCGTGGTGCGCATTTCCGAGGGGGGTCACGCGGAGAGAGGCCCGGGACGGCGCGGCGAAGCACACACTGAGTCACCGAGATGAGGCAACATATTGTGTCAGCAAACAGCAGCTCTTACACAAGCTGTTACACACGGTCACATGTGCACCACATCAGTGCCGCGTCTCGCAAACAACGTTTGAGCGCAGACTCTTCCATATGCTCAGCGTTTCTTCCCCGCGGACAAAGGTGGCACGGGTCCGAGAGGCCGGCCGGCGGTCGGTCTCCGCGCCCCGGGAACCGGACAGTGTGTGGTGTGGTGGGGGGGGGGGTGTTTTCCAAACTGCCTAACCTGTTAGGTAACTTACTTGTCAATGTTGCGACAGTCTAAGCAGGTGAATCCTGACTTCACACGATTTCCCTTTTTAATGAGCTTCTTCTCGCCATTTTTACTTTAAAAAACCATTAAGTCTTAGGTGGGTGGTGTCCCTGTTCAGAATCAAATCCACATGTATCCCTTTGCTGAGAGCGGAAGCCAACAGAAACACTCTGACTGAGTAAGAATCAAAGCAACAATGCAGGGAATGAAAAATAGGAGAGGAAAAGGAGAAAACCGAGGAAGTGTTTAATATAAACGAAACGGCTGAACGTGGCTTCGCTTCTCAGCACAGCGGCGTCTTCGCCGGGGAGCAAAGGAACGTGTCTGTGTGAGAGAGGGAGGGAGGGAGGGAGCGGCGCCCCCTGCTGGCACGGTGGGGTGCGGAAAGGGAGACGTGTGCTGCCAGAGGGATTTTGGGGGGTGAAGCGCATGTCAAACCTCAGCAGGTTGGGAATATAAAATACTGAACACACTGCCTGTGGAGCCAGATGGGAGGCGTCTGTCATCCATCATGAAGTGTGTGTGTGTGTGTGTGTGTGTGTGTGTGTGTGGGCTGGAGCAACATCAGCATTTTAGTCCAGTGTTTTGCTGTTTTGCAAGCCAAAGGTCAGTCGTGTTTTTTCCAAAAACGGTTTAAAGGTTTTTTAGCCTTACTTACCTCATAATATTTGTTACCAGACTTCCTAAAGTCAAACAGTTGGTTAGACACATTACCCCTCAGATTTAATTATTTTTGACTGTTCTCTACAACAGTTTTTAGTAAATTAAATATTTCCCTGCTAAAACCTTTTTAGTGCTTGGACTGTGTGGGAATATACTGAGTCAGACATACAGAGGAGTGTGTGAATTTTGGGAAAGAGGCCTTTTTGATGTACGTACGTACTCGGCAGCCACCAAGGGTTTGAAGTGTTTCAGCTTTCGGAGCGCAGCTCCTATTTGCTCCGATCGGATTGTTTGCACGTGCGACTGGCACAGTTGAGCTCGTACATGTCTCACCCCCCGGAGGACGTTGAACTGCTGTTCACTCCTGCTGCCCGTGACCCGCCGCTAGCGTCACCTGAGCTGTTGCGCTGCAGGGTGCAGCGCGGTCAGTGTGCAGGAGGGCTTAAAAATGCCACGTGATTGTAAACCATGAGAAATTTATTGTTTTCTCAAAAAAGTCCCTATAGTCCCCAGAAATATGGCCGTAATTTCCTGGAAGAAGATGACGGGCAAAACAAACCAAGTTGCTGTTTAAACTTTGCGATGTGACGAGTGACACTGGGCTCGCGAGACGTGACGCACGTGGCGACTGAAACGGCCTTCGATTTGCCCTCTGCTGCTCTCCACCGGTGTCGACAGTGTCCTGCGCTCCTCTGTCCAGCAGTGCCTTTCCCCCCTTTCTCCACGTTATCGACAATAAATAATCCGTAAATAACGTGCGACGCATGGGGGGTGAGTGCTGCGACGAGTGACGTCTGACAAAGCGGGGGGCCGAGGCTTCAGTCATGCAGTGATTTCACCTCTGCAAGTCTGGTTGGTGACTTTTACCTCCTGTCAGGCTGTTGGACCGGGATGTCCTGCCTGCTCCCGCTGCCCTCGTGCAGAAGCTCAGAGGAGGGCTTTGATTTGCAGGCTGCATCCCCTTAAGGGTGGGAGTGATGGCGGAGCGAAGAAAAGCTCGATGTGGATTTGTACGAAAGGTCACGTTACGACATCTCACTGCGTGATTTTGAGCGTGTTGCTGCTGCTGTTGGAAGGCCGCTTGTTGGGTCTGTGCAGGCGGACGGAGAGCCCCGTTCAGTTATGCCGCCTCGGGGGATTTTCTGTTCCCTCCGACAGCTTGCATTTTCATCTGTTTTCAAAAACATTTTCCCCCGTTGTCATGAAGAAAACAGGCACGGCCGGAGCTTTGCACGCTAAGATTCGTGTTTAAAAATAGTGTGAGGGGCCGTGGGCGGGGCGTCGGCCAGCGATCGCTCACAGGTGACTGGGCCGGGCCCTTTGAGAACCAGTCCTGTAACTGGAGACGCGTTACGAGACCTTTTCTTAAATGCTGCCGAGCGCAGCTACACAAACGTTTAGTCTCGCTCCGTGTACAGTTGACCGATCGAGGGTTTTATAAAAGGTATGGAATTAAGAGTGAGGATGTGAAAAGGAGGATTTGGAAAGTGGGCCAGGTGAGGTGCATTGTGGGAGAGGAGCGGCAAGAAAGCTGGGGAACCTGTCAGCTCCTGCCCGCTGCTCCTGTGCCAAGCGAGCACAAAGAAGGGCCTCGCACACTTAATCCTCCTCCACTTAGTCCTTCCCCCGCTGTGTTTGCCCTCCATTGTGAGGCGCTTTGTGCCGCGCTCTCATTGGCCCGGACCCAGTCGGCACACCGGAGGGGCTGGAGTTTGCCGCCATTGTGATGTAACAGAAGGAGCTCCTTCACAAGTACCTGAGTTGCCTTTTATTCCCCAGTGCTTTGTTTACTCTTGTGCTGCCGTGATTGATGCAGCGCACATATTGGCTTGCCCCCTCATTAACGCGCACAAAGCCCTTCTTATCCACCGGCTTTGGCTCTTCTCACATGTCAATCTGAGCCTCACAATGGCAGGACACAAATGCAAAGAAAGTAGGCTAGGTGCAGCAAGCAGGTTTCTCTCTCTCTCTCTCTCTCTCTCTCTCTCTCTCTCTCTCTCTCCCCCCCCTCGGCCAAACTGAGATGCCATGGTCTGAAGGTATGTCGGTCCACCATTGCTGTTTGCCAGCAACTTTCAATATGAAAGCCAGCATGGTGGCAGAGAAGACGCAGTGCTGCTAGTCTGTATGTTGCTGCTTTAGTTCTGCCTTCGGATCCCAGTGCTCCGTGGCCTCCGCTTTCTGCAGAAGGCCCTCTGTTGGAGTGACTGCAGGTCACCTCTGTTCCTTTGTCCTTCCTTTCAAAATGTCTCCGTTTCTTGAATCACTTTTCCACCATCTGGACCCCTAAACGGTGAGAAGAGCACGTGTGGTTGCTGCCGCTGTGACGCTGTATCTGCTGCTGAAAGTTCTTAGTGAATAAAAACACAACTGTGTGGTTGTGAAACATGTCAGTTGAAAACCAAGTCAACAAGGCTGATAAAATCTATAAGTGGCAGCAGAGCTCTGTCATGACCTTCACTGACTTTACTTGCCGAAACTTGGCGTGACGTCCAAAGCACGGCAGGTGAGGCCTGCTGGGGGCCGGGCTGCTGTCTCGCCGCTCTTCTCGCTCCCCTCTCTTTGTGTGAACAGGAGTCGCTTTAGGCATCTGCTGTTTTTCTTTTCTTTTCTTTTCTTTACTCTGCTGCTGTAAAATGTAATGCACTCATGTCTCCTCTCTGCGGACCGTTCTTAGCTCCGCTCCAACACGCTCGGCTTGTTAGTTACGAGACTCGCTCTGCATAAAGTAATGGTCTCCGGGATGAAGTTCCTACTTGATACTTCCAATAAACGTATTTACAGTTTCGTACTCGGAGCAGACGCTCATAGATGTTCACGTACTGTAAATGCTAAGATGCAAATACCTAACCTAAGCGGTGGGAGCAGCTCATATTGAACTTTTACTTTATGTAACATGATAAACTTGTGGACCTCGCACACCTGAAGGGGGTGTGTGTGTGTGTGTGTGTGTCTCTCTCTCTCTCTCTCTCTCTCTCTCTCTCTCTCTCTCTCTCTCTCTCTCTCTCTCTCTCTCTCTCTCTCTCTCTCTGTTTTAGTGTCAGGTACAGGCAGGTAGATGAAGACCAAACAAAGAGGCCTGATGGTAAACAGGGCTCCCTGTAGGTGGGCGGTAGCCGCGCTCTCGGTGACTCAGTCCTCCGTTCCCAGACACAGGGTTCAGCTGTTTGGTGGAGGAACAGCCTTTATTTGATTACGCACCGCATTTATGGAGGTGACAATGTGACTGCCGTGTCCTCCCATATGTGTTTTTGTTGTGGCTGTTTGCTCATGTCTGGAGTCGAGTCACCCTGGTTTCCTCACAGCCTTGTGGTGAATCATTTGTATTTTTGGTGTAGAGAACATTGCTGTAGTCGCATCGCTCTATTGAAGCAGTCAAGCTGCTGGTAAAGACACGGCTGGGCTGGATCCTGGAGGCTTTTGTGTGCCAGTCCTCCTCACTGTAGTGTTTTCTCATGCGTAATCTGTCATAGAGTTGGACGCAAAGCTTAAATCGCGTCCAATATTCCCCGAGTACGAACGAACGTTTCAGCTCTTTCGGTAAAGGCCGACGCCGATGAGCTGTGGTGGAAATTGAAATGCGACTTTTCATTAAAAATCACGTTAAGGAGTCATAACTTCCTGTGTAAAAACCGTGTTTGTGAATTTTCCTTTCGGTCGTGTCCTCAGGACGTCCAGCAGCAACTCGGGGAGTGGCTGCACCGTCCTGGGCAGCGTCTCGGTGTTGCAGTGTTGCTGGCGATGCGGACCATCTTGCTGCTTTGGCAGTTGCGGCCGGGCTCTGATGGCCAGCGGCTGCCGCAGTGTGACGGGGTCAGGGTCTTCAGGGTGGCACCGCCGCCGTTTCTTCATGCAGAGGCCGGTGGAGCAGGAAGGTGCCCAACAGGAAGGCGTGTTTCTTTCTGCCCCGTCTCTCTGGAAGGATGTGGAGTGACGGTTTTGCCGAGTGCCAGGTCTCCGCTGGACCTCGCATTCTGCCGCCTGTCACAAGACCTCTCCACCTTTCCAGGATGTTTGCCGCTTCAGATATGCACTGTTTTCAGGGCAATTTGAGTCATGGGTAGTGATAAAAATGTACGACTTAGTTTTATTTCCCCTTTATTTTAGCTGAAGTCCTGGGCAGGCTGTTCAAAACAGTGGTGTTAGCTTTAGCTTTCTTCATGTTGAGCTCCGAGGCACTCTGGAAAAACTGAGTTTAACTGCCGATAATGTGGTAGATGAGGCTGACGACACATTTTCTTCGCATTTTTCTTCATATCATCATCATCCCGGTTTATATTTTGCCCGTCATGGAGGTCACTGCTGAGCCACGGGGTGGGAGCTCTAAAACAGACGCATGAGTACGAAGTCTGGTGACACCCATCAGTTGCATTTGAAGTGATTCTGAGTCTATTTTTGACCTTCTGCACAGTCCCGTCCTGCCCTGTGCGGCCCATCGGCACGGAGAGCCACCAGGGGGCAGGAGAGAAGAGCTCCCAGGAGGGCGCGGGCCACACGTGCGCAGCCCCTCGATCGAGGAAGCAGTTGGGAACGAGTGCCACTGCAGTGCTGCTACTGCTCAGCCTGGGGGGGCGGTGCACCGGGGGCAAAACTGACCCATCAGTCCTTCTGTACCGGCCCCTGGGAGGGAAGGCGTGAGCGCCGCTGCCACATCCAGGTAAAGCTGCCGCGGTATCACCGTGGAAAGACGAGAAAAGGCGGTTTCCTGCAAAAACCACAGCAGCATTTTAGGGCCCCACGTGTCGGGCTTGAGCACCATTACGGCCGCGGCGGTTTTGTATCGCGACGTGTGGGGAAACGTGTCGGTGTCCGGCTGCTGCGAAATCCACACAAACGGCCTGAACGCGGCGCGAGCAGCCAGGCGCGCTGGGTGCGCGGCTGTGGGGTTACCGGTTGTGGCCTCAGAACTCGCCCGTCTAAAAAGTTGCAGTGATAAAGAAATAAAGACTGTATGTTATCATCAAGGCTGAAGGCCAAACCAACAAAGCGCTTATGTCTAGGGTCTGTTGTTTACAGATAAAGAAACGTTTGCCAGACTCCCATTAGGAGCCAGAATTGCACCGATTCTGTAACCGCTCAGCCCGTCCCGGCTTCTCCGTTTCGAAAAACCGACCTTTTCTCTCCCATCCTGACCAGCACTGCTCCCAGTGAATGATAACCAAAGATCTTGCAGCTCTTTGGTACAGAAGTTGGTTTCTAATCGTGCGAGTTAATGGGGCGGAGAGTGCAAGTGCGAGTTCTGGCAGGATGAGGACTGTACCCGGCCCGGCCGCGTCCTGACTACTAATGCACTACATTAGCATCCGCAGTCGTGGACTCTGAATGGACTGAATGATGTCTTTTTCCCCCCTTCCATCTTAGAAACGCCGTCCATCGCGTCGCTCCGGACGGGCCGTGTACCGGCTGAATCCTGCTGCCGTTTGAGTGCTGACAGGGGTCCCACGCTTACAGGTACCCTATTTTATCAGAGCTTTACTCTCCAGCTCTTATTCGCTCCCACATCCTCACCCGCAAACATACACGACTGCCAGGTGTTTTCCACTGGCTTTTCTCCTTTCACACACAAGGGATCCGTCGCCTTTGAGTCACCAAGGGTAACAGGCTCCCTGACAGAGGCTCCCTGACAGAGGCTCCCCCAGCTCCTCCCCACCTCCCTGCCGTCTTTGCCTTTGGCTGGGTGATGGAATTCTTTGCGCAAGACTTTTGTTGCCAGGAGACAGAAGCCAGGGAGAGCCGTGGAGCTGTGTGTGCAGGAGAAAAAGTCAGAAGGGGGCTTTCTCATCCTCTTTGTGCTGCTTCTTTGGCCCTTTTCTTCCTTGCCTTCAATGAAAAGATAACACTGATTTGCCCTCCCCCCCCTCCGTTTATTATTCTCTGGGATGCCGCGACAATGCCAAATCAGATATGGAGCCGGGTGTATTTACTTATTAACTTGTTCTTTGTGTGCATGTGTGTATTTGTGTCTTTTGGGCACTTTTTGACCCAGAAACAAACAAACGCGCTGGCGGGGGGTTTGGGGTGGTGCACAGCGGAGATCTGCGGCAGCTGTTATCTTGGCCCGCTTGAACTTCCTTTCAGGAGTCTTTTCTTCTCCTCCTCGCTGTTTTTCTTCTCTCTCTGTCTCCAGTGATCTCAGAGTGACGCTCACCTTTGTTTTTCAGGGGAACCAGACTGGGCAAGATGGTTTCATGGTGAAGGACCATGCTTACATTGCATGCATGTTATCCATTTACAGTATGGCTCGGAGGGGCACCGGTTTCCTGCCCCCCCGATTCCTTGTCATTCTTCCTTCTCACTCCGACCCTTATTTTCCTTACCTTTTTTTCAAATTTCCTTTATCTTCGCCATCTTTCTTTCCCTTTGGTTTGACATCCATATCGTATCCACTGGGGTGGTTTTCCTCTCCCCCAAAAAGCGCTCCTGTCCCCTGCCTGCATTGTCCTCGGAGAGATTCCATCTGAGTCTGAGATGTGGCTTCCCAGCCCGCTCCGCTCTGGTTGCCACTATTTGTTTTTCATACTTTTTTTTTGCTCATTTAAGCTGTGTGCTTTGGTTACCGCGCCGCTGTGTCCTTTGTGTGTTCCTGCTCCAGCTAGTTGGGTGTCCGGTTCTCAGTGCTTTCAGCAGACGTGCTTACGGCTCCTTATGTTGATTTTTGCACAAAAACATGACGAAAACCAGAATGTCTTCAAAAGGGTCACTGAAAAAAAATGAGAGAGTAAATTTGCTAGAATGGAAATAATGGAATAGAACTGAGATAATTTTACACAATAAAAGTCACATAAACAAGGAGGATATGAACCTACAGGGGGTGGACAAAATGACAGAAACATACGTCCATCCATCCATCCATCCGTTGCGTTAACTACGAAAATACACCCTAGGTGGGCCGACAGCTCTTCTCAGAAATAACAGAAATAAAACTGTTTGAAGTTGCGGAGTTGAACCCTGAAGTATCTAAGTCCCAGTTACAAATGCAGCCGCAAAGGTGAATCGTGTGAGGTGTCCTGCCAGTTAGAGGTACATGTCGGCTGTACGAGGGATGGTCAGAAATAGAAAAGAATTGTACTCCCTTCTCAGAACTGAAAAACATCTTAGTAGTTTTTGATCCCCCCCCCCCTTGTAAAAGCAGTTGGATGTGAGTTTTCAAAGCAACGCGGGGCAAAGAGCCAGATAGTTTGCACCTGAACAGCAGATGTGTCGGTCACAAAATGATTTAATGCATCGAGGGAAACGGTCTGTAAAAATAGTGGCATCATTAGCCAAACTTGGATGATTGGACTCGTTGCAGGAGGATAGTTGCTAAATGCTGCGGAAATGACCCCCAGCAATGGATCGGCACCACTTTGACCCAGTTCATCAAAAATGGTGCTGTGAGCTTCACAAAGCTGGAATTCATGGTAGGGCTGCCATTCAGAAGCCACTTGTATCCAAAGCCAACACGGAAACATACATATCCTGCAGTAAGGAGCAAATGGGAAAAGGTAGTGTGGCCTTAGTCATCCTTCACCCTGTTTCCTTCATCCAGAAAGCGGACTGTCAAACGCGGCGGGGGACGTGTGATGGTACGGGCTGCATCTCATGAGAGTCATTCAGTCCTTTTTGTTCTGCATGCTTTCATAACAGGCAAACAGTATGAGGACCAGGGCCACCCACTGCCTTCCACGCCCTGCCCATTTACTATATCTAACCTTCACTGAACCTTTACGGAAAGTTCCACCTTCTTTGTTCTCAAAAGGACGGTACAGACAGCTGAGGACTGAAGGGTGGCCCCTTCTCCTCATCAACACTTAGATAGTAATATTAATGTTATTAATATGTTAGCTGTATCTGTAATTTTGCCTTTTTTTTATTGAAATAAAGTGTTTATGTGCATAGTTTTACACAAGAGTAATAATGCTATCTCCAGTCATCTCCCCTAGTTTCAGGTTCAACCTCAGTGCATATCTGTGCAGAAGGGAATTTTTCTTCTATTTTAATGTCAGTAGAACCAAATCAAATGGCATTTGAGGTAGTGAAAGTGTCTCAGAATTTCTCATCACCTATGTGTACATCTGCACATGACATGGAGGTGTGTGTGTGTGTGTGTGTACATACATACCCACTGTCATGTTGGGAGTGTCTGTGGAAGGTGTGTACTGGCCAGCTGGGAGGCCTGGACTGCTCTGCTCCTTATGAGGCTCTGCAGCCTGGAAATGTGAAACAGGTTGGACCATTCGAACCCTTGCAGCTGGTATTTTTTTCACCGTTTTCATGTGGGCCTAAACCAACCAGGCAGAACAGCCGCAGCTCAGAGGTGTCAGAAACAGGACTTATATAGAGCAGTTATATAATTTTTCTCTGTGCAGTTGTGGATATGCAGTGTTTACATGACTCATTACAGACCAAAGGTCGCATTTATCTAACCCGATGATGTGAATAAAGTCACACGGCCTCCTTATGGTCAGCTTTGTGTGTCCGGGTGTGAGCGCGGAAGCGGTTTGCCCGTCTCCTCCTGGCAGCGACAGACACCTGAGTTGGGTGAGTAACTGTACTCTGTGGCCCTGCCATTCAAAGCAGTGCTCCTCTCAGGTGGGGTCATCCTTCTCCCCATCTGTCCAGGGACGAGGGGACAGGGCTTCACAATGGGTGATATCCAATTCACGGCCCTGTTTGTGCCATCAGACAGGTATCCTCTCCCCTGCAACACTGCCTCCTTTTTTCTTTGCTCCACTCACCCCCCCCCCCATTCTTGTGTTGGGTTTCTCCTTTCAACCGCGATACCCTCGTATTTTCTATGTCAGACACGATCACCTCTTTTGCCCCATTGTGTGGCCTCTGAAATTTTCGCAGATACCTGCAGATTGGGGGGAGCTGGTTACTTGGAAATGGGGAAGGTGTCGGGCGTCAGCCTGGGTGTCTGCCGGGGGGAGCCGCAGCGAAGGTGAGAGGCCAGGTGAGATGAGGTATAGCGTCCTCAGGGCAGATCTGGCTGCCTAAACACACACCCTCCAGCCCCTGACCAAATTTCTCCTTCCACGCTGTGCACGGAGCTCGAATGAAGAGCCTGGAGTTGGATGGAAATGGCTGAGAGAGCAAATCCAAAACTTGAGTCCAGGAATGGGAGGTGGAGATGAAATTGTCGGGTTTATTCGCTGCAGTTCCTCCACCCCTTCGATACGATTGCATTCTTTGCACTGCACCAAAAGAGTAATGTTTGGAGGAACAAGAGGCAACTTTGGCACCGTTGATGTTTTTATTTTTCCGTCATCATCTGGCTAGCAGAAGGTATGGCGCACGTGTGTGCAGAGGGCAGGCGAGGGTGTGATCTGGGGGAGGTAGAACTTGGTGTACAGCGGTGCTGGTGCCCAGCAAGGAGTCTGCAGTGAGCTCTAGTGTGACCAAGCTCAGATTTTGTTCAGTGTTTCCACCCCCCAGGGTTTTCTGCATGTAACCATCACCAAGGCGGAGAGTTGGCACCTCTGCTCGGTTACGGCACCCGAGTCCTTCCCTTCCTGTGGGGCGAGTGGGCCACTTGTTCTCATGCACAGCAAACGCTGGAAAGGAAAGGCTGACAGTCAGCATCTGTGCACAGCAACTGTCTGTGTTTTCCGCTGTTTGATGTCACTCACACTTTGTGGCCATGTTGAGATTGTGAGCAGTATTGAGGTTAACAGAAAGAACAGCACTAAGATGACGGATTCAACAAAACATGCTTGCCGACCGTGGTATAGCGAGGAACGTTCTGCTTTGATCTCAAAGCCAATATGGGATGAGATAACGGCTCACTTGGGCTTGGAGGCTGCCTGAAATCAGACGAGTGTAACTAGTTTTATTAGATCATCTTGTGCAGCTTCTCTGGAGGCGGTGTTGCAGGTTATTTGGCAAACAGCAAGTGGGCATTTTTGTGTTGCATTCGAATATGAAAGGTTGATTCGAGGGGTTTGTTGACTCTTGAGTACCTTAATTTCAGCATTAATGGACTCCTGCACACACAGCTCACGGCGGTTTGGAAAACTGGAGTCGTGTTTCCAGTCAAAGGGGCTCATTTCTGCTGGTTTCTTTGTTTGTGCAGAGTTCTGAGCTACTAAGTCACACCTGCAGTCAAGGCCAGGAAGCCCTTTTTCTGTCAACAGTCATTATTTCAGTTCCTTAAGCGCTTTAATTTTTTATTTTTGTTCTTTTGACTTCCAAAAAATATGACTTGTGTATTGGCCTATTGGCCCGAACGGCCTGCCGGACACTTCACCGGGGGATGTTGAAACGACGAGGGGTTATCGAGGTGCTCCTGGCTTCCTTTTTCCAGCTCCTGCATCCCAAGCGGATGCCAGTGAGGTCTTCTGCCCCCACTTGGGCTGAGCGAGTCCTTTATCAGTTCCTCTGTTTATTTTGTTTCCACTGCATTTGTCCGGCGAGAGCTGCTCATGACCTAGATTCATGAACGCTCAATAGGGAGCTCAGTGCCAAGGAGCTCCACGCCAGGCCCCCGTTCTCCCGCCACACAGGAACCTGCAGTGCCAGTTGCGTGAGAACACGCTGCCTGCCAGGGCCCAGTGCCGCCACGGTCACCTGTAGGGGGGGTCCGTCAGGAAGTGTACCTGAGGCCTGTACGCTCTCTGCTGGTCTTCTGGTTCTGAAGGGGATTTATGATCCACGCTGAAGTTAATATGTAAAAAAACGGCGACGGTTAGGGACCTAAATACAGGTCTTTGTTAAATATTGGATTCTTTACAGTGTTTTTAAGGGCTGAAGTTCAGCAGTCCAACCCCCCCCCCCCCCCCCCCCCCCCCCCACCCCCCC